>JAQFXM010000090.1:0-77360 GCA_034693345.1 Entomobrya multifasciata | reverse complement strand
CAGTCTGGAAGCTCATACCTACTTACACAAATTTTCATACATACACACATACATAAACAATTTGACTACATACAAAAAACCATCTATGTACATAGCATCTCTTACATCCAACTAAACAAAAAATATAACAACTAAATTCATAAAATACATTTTCATATGCACAACAACACTACCATTTTCTGCCATTATTGTCAACAAGCAGAGAAAGATAAGTGTATTATTTAAAAACACGATTACAGTGAAAGGAATGGTTTGTCAACAGTGTAATGTCCTGATAACTTTTTCCTTATGAATTTTTTGATTAATTTATTTCATTGCCCTTTTCTGTGAAGTAGCATGGATGAGTTTGTTTTAAATGACTGAAACGATTTTTTTTATTAACATAAAAGCTACATCGATCTAGTGTTAGTATTGCTATAAAATCGCAATTTATACTTTGGTAAAAAATATTGTTAATCATCTTTCAGTTAGCATTCCACGCAAATAAATCTTTAAACTAGAAAGGAAAGAAAAATTTCCGAATATCGTAGATTCTTGATTTCCTGGGTTTTCTCTAAACGTCACTTAATCTGAAAACAGCAAAAATACGTCTTGATATTACTCAACATTTTCCCATGCATATTTTTATGCTTATCGATATTAAATGTGTGTATGTGTATTAGTATTTTTATTTATTAAACCCAGAGTGGTACTTTATAAGATTACTCGTTGGACACTGAAAAATGTGTCTGTCTCTAGTGTCCAAACGTTTTACCCAGTTATCATAAAAATTGATATGTTTTAGAAAACACCCTATTACAAGTTTTAACTAAATCAATTGCCTGCTGAATTTTACCCCAAAAGTAAATTTGAGAATGTGCAAAAAGGTTACTTTCAAAAAGTTTTACTAGATCTGATTTTTCTTCTTCGTCTTTAACGTGTTCTGAGTTAGATCAGTTGTAATTTTGTAATGCATTCTTTTCACATTTCCATCGGGATTCTGGGACCTTTTTACCATAGGTTTATTTTTTATTTTTCATGCAGCCATGCAGCATAATATGTAATATAAGCATTACTTTTTTCATGTATGCTGTTTTATTGTGATTATTATTACAATTACACCTCACTTGGATCTACCTAATCGACGGCATTGCAATCTCAGCAAACATTGTGTACACATTTTCCTTGTATTTAAATATATATGTTTGTTTGTGCTTTTTTCACTTGTGGTATGCATCATCATCGCTGTAATAAATTGCATGCACACAACACATTATTATTTACGTACATTATATTTTTATTTTAACATTTTGTTAGCCGCTATAAATTATAAGGGTGAGTAATATGCCAGCTTTAGCTAGATATTATTATTACGACGAAGACGATGATGATTTTATCAGCTGTGAATGATGTGATATGGTGGTTGATTATTTCTCTTATGTGCACGTTTCATGTCTTTGCTACATGAAAAAATATTCTTAACAGCGCATTCTCCTCATCGTTCCTTTCCACTTTACTCTTTTCTCGTTTTCCATGAAGAGAACGTAGAAGAGGGTGGAAGTTGCCATCAAACTTTTACCATGAAAAGAATTCTGCTATGTATTCCATTTTTACTCATGCATTTCTGTTTTTGTGGTATTGTTTCCGTACTTCCTTATCCTGCCTTTAATCCTGCTACTTAATTCAGTAGAATACAATCTTTATCGAAACAAAGTTTGAATAAGGTGCGCTGGATGTTTTAATACTGAGCTGTGCGAAGACTGTGCACTATTTTGTAAAAACACACAACTCAAGCATTCAGAAGACGTAAAACACAGGTAAAACTAGTATTTTGTACATAGTGTGCATATATTGTAATTCAATAAGAATTGTATGAAATAAGTTACGTCTTGCTGGATCACATTTTTCACGATAACGATAAACAAGAACCACATATTGCCTGTTCGAGTTTAATAAAAAATATTATGTATCAATTTATATATTCTTAAATGCAATTGTAAATGGATACACACCAGTAATCCGCACTCAATAAAGAAAAATGAGTACATACTTGGTTGTATGACTGTATTCATGGTGTTTGCTTTATGGAATTTATGCACGTATAATCAAACTCAGTTCAAAACAGCTTGGAGCAATTTTTTGATGTATTGTTATCTGAGGTGTAATATATGTATGCCTACCTGTCTGATCGTATAATAAGCTGTATTTTTCTACAATATTGAATTAAAATATCACACAATCACAGTAGAATCGTGTCGTAAAAATATCGTAACGTATCATAGTATATATTGGATTTTGAATGTGTGTGTGTCTGAAATGGTTTCCTTGCGCTTCTCAATATGATTTTTACATTGATTTATCATCAAGATACTTAAAAAATTATTTTCTTAAATAAAGTAATAAATGCTAATAGGAGGAGATTCATGGATCTTATTTTTATTATTCTTGAATGTAAAAAATGAGTATAAGTATTCTTGCAATATGCAACAATGGCCCTTGGGCAAAGCACGCCCGCATCACTTGGCGATAGGCTGTCATTGTCAAACGTCAAATTTAGTCACGACCTGGCCTATAAGCTGCACTAGTATTCATTCAGCTGAAATGAAATGAATTTATTTCACACAGTAGGCTATATTTGGTGTATCGATATGGTACAATATATTCATTTATAAGACATAATATCAAATTATCATGAAACAAAACATGGAGTTAAAATACTCTCAAAACAACAATAAAATCCGACATTTTATTTTATATAAATTTTTCTTACAAAAACCCAATGTCAAAAATAAGGTGGTATGGTGCTAAAAATGGATTTTCTGCATTGTTACATTGTTAGCTGTCAATTCGTTTCACGAAAAAAGTGGTTTTAAAAGTTTCAGAATAAAAACGACAATTTTGCTATAGCTTAGCTTGTTAAAACCTGTAAATATGACAAATTACCGAAGAGATGGATTGAAGTTTTGAATCAAATTGATGCTTCGTTAAAACTTTGAACAGGAATGATTATATCAAAATAGGTGTATTATTGGTTTTTATAATATCAAATTACAAATATATGCTACAAATAAATCCATTCAGTCAAGTAATGATTATCATCATGATCGTTGTAATCAGAGAAAAATTGCAGAATTATGTGCAATGTGAACAGAATATGATGACATGATTTCTGTATTATTTCTTGTCATCATTAATGATCACATCATTCAGGGGGAAAACTTCTAAAACTGACAACTGATCTCACTCAGCGTTTTGTTAAAAAATCTATAATAGCGATAAAAAGGAGACCACAAAAGCTCAATAATCAGCCATTTTTATCATTCATGTTATTAGTATAGAACATCAATAAT
The DNA here is from genome assembly GCA_034693345.1 of Entomobrya multifasciata. Lineage (NCBI taxonomy): Eukaryota > Metazoa > Arthropoda > Collembola > Entomobryomorpha > Entomobryidae > Entomobrya > Entomobrya multifasciata. The sequence continues at coordinate 74,031 of JAQFXM010000090.1, read as the reverse complement.
AAAGATCAACAGGCAACAATCAACAACTTTTGGTAAAAAAAAAAGATTGATCAAATTGATATGGATTAGCAATGACAATTGCGTTCATTAGGAAGACCTGTATTCATTCATAAAAAGACTTTTTCAAGGTTTTGTGGTAAAGACAGAGACAAATTGAGATATTGTGATTTTGATGCAAACGTGCACAGTGCAATTTTAGTTTTCATTAATATTTCTATTATTACAAAGTAGGAAGTACGTGGTCACAAAATAAAACAGCATTTGTTCCTTTTCTTGATGTTGATAGCTAAATCAAATATTTGATTTATTACGTATTAAAATCATGTACTAAAGCGTGTATGTAAGGACAAAATAACACGAACAAATATTAATTCAGGTGATTCATCATCGAAACAACAAGTTTATTTGAATGAACATAAAATAACCAAAAGGAAAAAAGGTGATCTAGTACAAATTGAGAATTTTGTGTTTAGATTTGATTTCAAGTTGTCGTGTCCTCCTCAATACTTCACAAACCCATTAATACTGCTTTGTTAGCAAGCAAACTTTTGAGAAGTAACAATGTAGCTTTGTTTATTTATATTATTTATCGAGAACCGCTCGAAAAAGAACAGGTCATTTATAAATATGATTGCTCAGTCTGTCATCGACTGAATCTTGGGTATTAATATATTCCAATTAGTGATTCTAGTTATATTGGAAGTCAACATTGAGGAGTAAAATACTAATAACTTTTTACGCGTTATCCTATAAATTATTGGGGTAAAGTGACAAAATTAACAAATCTAGCAAAGAGCACCCATATTATCTCTTCAGATTTACAATGCATTCGCGCTTCTTCCTTACTTCATTACGAGGCGTTATTATTTAGAAATATATTCCAGTATACGAAAGGCAAGCAGGCAAACTCAAATGAAAAAATAAATGTTTAGCTTTTTATCGCTCACTGTCAACTATTCTTTCGCTCTCCCAAATGATAGTAATGATCATAAGATGCTTAATAATATTTAATCTTGCATTAAGCAAGTCCATCGCGATGATATATATCTCAACCAAGTAATAAACATGAATATCGTTATTGTTTATGATTTGCAATTACTGCCTTTGCTATAGTCATCAGACTTGGTTAACAGCTCTGTTAAAAAGTTGTCTTGTGGAAGTAAACTGTTTGCAAGCTTGTGTGGTTCTCTGTGTATTCTTCACAGGGTGCTTGCTTTTTAGATGAGAGGGACAGCAGAAAATTTGCAGAATGTTAGTGTCTGTCGTTTGCATTACAGTGACGATAATTTGACTACCCGACTATAACGAGCTTGGCGGTGTGGTCTTTACCTGTTTTAACTAAACTCACAAAATATGAAAGGGTTAATGTTAATAATGGTACAAAATTCAAGTATTTTATGTACATGATACCTTCTGAAGAGGTAAAAATGAAAAATAATAATGGCATCCTCGTTACAAGTCAGTGTTGAAAGATGATACAGTGTAGAAGAGGGATCAAAGAAAGTACATAATATTCATCATCGTAATATCACTTATATGAATGTGGTGAGCACTTTGGAATTTCTCTATCATCAGTGTTATCATCATGAAGTTATAGGCAAACGCAGAAGGCGACCATAAAAGTTGTCAAAGTACCAAAGGGAGAGTAAAATACATATAATATGTATTATTTTGTGTTGGGTGTATATGGTCAATGTAGTGAGCAATGCAATGACAGTATTTTGTGAAGGAACACTGGCAAAATCCAAGCAAAAATATGGCAATAAAAGTGACATTTGAAATGGTCGAAAGAAACAGGATTAGCCACATTCAAAGGCGAAAACTTTGTTGCAGTCTGATGACTATATAGCTTACATGCATTACATTCCGGTATGATGTTAAACATTTTGGTGGATACACACAGGATTTTTTATATTGTTTATACATTCTTGCATTATTATTACTATTGCACGTTCCCTTGCAACTTATGGAAATACAAGAAGAGAGGTAAAATGATACATTTCCTATTGAGTCTCGTCTCGTGTGCGTACCCATCCCTGTACCTCTCTTTGTGTAGAATCAGCATGTCAATTGAATTCTAATTTGGCTATATTCTCTACTTTTTATTTCCTCTTTAATAGCATAAATGTCCTATTAAGTATTAGTTTGGAGGAAGCACGAAATTGATGTTGATTGCAATTGATGTAGATTTATGACTTTGCTTTAGTGAACATTATTACCATCATCATGATTATTATTACAGCTTTTTCCTTCTTTTTCTGTTGTCTTCACTTTGTTTTCTGTCCCTCCTCCCCCTTTCTTGCTCATCTGTACAAAACTTGTGTTATAAACCGTGGTCACTCTCTCCGTTGGTGTGCGCACTGGTTGAATTCATTTTTATTACTCTCTGTTGTTGTGTGCGCGTTCCTAATCGACATTGTATAAACCATTATGGTAAAAATCCCAAAAAAAACAGCACCGCGCAACTATAAACTTGTAAGTTGTTTTCCGTACGTGTAGTAAATGGCGGCTAACTTATCATCACTGCAATATATTTTAGGATTAATGACTTGCTGCCTAGAAAAAAATGCAGTGTTTATGACCAGCGGTCAATTTGTTTGACCATTCCAACCAAGTCATAAAAGTCTTTGTATTGCGGATGAAGCATCAAAATCAACTATGTATATTCACATGTATGAAGTACGACACAGCAGGAATAAAAATACTTTCTTGTAGAAAAGCAGAGGAATGGATGTGTGTAAGATAGGTATACTGAAAACTGAAGAAGTGTAGCATTTCGTATTAGAGGAGTTGCACGTGGAATGGGCTTGGTTTTTTCTTCGTTCAAATCCCAATAAACCCCACAATAACATGGGATTATATTATAATGGAATTATGTATCATATCTGCTTACTTTTGTGTTAAAGTATCAAATCTCTTTGAAGACTCATTTGCAGTAATAAGATTATTATTTAAGTGACTTAATAATTTGGTGGTTTTAGTATAAGGCATATACACACAAGTGCTCAAAAGTAAAAGTTGAAAAAGATTCTGGTTCGGTAGTTTGAAACAAATGTTTTTCATTATTACTTGTTTCCCATTTTGCACCAACCATCACGATTGTAGATGCTCACAAACCGATAAACTAACCAGCGGGAAGATCTATAAGTGCCTCATATTAGAAATAGTAATGAGCAGTGCAAGTACTAATAACACATCTTCTTTAAAAAATATTATATTCCAGATGTTTCTGTATCAAACTTTTTTCTTTTCTCAACCTTCTTTTCTTGCATTATAAGAGTTACCACCTGTGGTTATCCGAAGGAAACATTAATAAGTCACTTGAACTGTAAAGTAAATGAGAATTATGCTCATTAATGACACGGCTAGTTTTTTTCGATGTGCACTGCACATCATGCGGCCATCGTGCAATCGTATGATGAAGATAATAAAAAACATATATATACAATAGAAGTACCTACCGCTTACAATAATATAACTGGTAGCGCTGTAACTAATATAAAATGCATAAAAGTTATTATTGTACATAAAATTAGTACCATTGCGTGTATCTAATATCGCTGCAATAAAAAAGAACATGTAAAAATTCGATATAAAAAATATGAGATGCTAATGAAAATTTTGCAGGTTTATAAAAATGTATGAATAGGCACTTAAGAGTAATTTTGGTAATTTCCAAATGTCATTGCCTTAAGGTATACTTGAAGTGTAGTGCGAATCTTCTCTCTCATCCTCAGCACTTATTAAATAGTGGTGGTGGTATCCACTTATCAGTTTTTCAAATAGGTAACAATATATTTTAGGCTTGTAAGTTTGAATGTTAAGTAAAATTATGGTTTTTATATTACGTATAAATTTAATCTTGGAGGATTTGATAACTTCAAAGATGAAATCGTTTACCTTGCGTATCAGGTACCTAGGAGTAGGAAAATGCATTATATTTTTATATTATTGTGATGTCGAACGTAATTGAAGTATGTGTTATCCAAAAAAGTATGAGTTACTTGCTTCTCACTCAATATAATGTTTCTGGAAGAAAATTTGAACAGCAGTTGAACCAATTTCAGCCTGGCATTAATTGCAATCTTGATGAGTTTTAATCGTTAGGAGAATCGTATCTTTTGCAATGCGCAAATTATAAAAGATGAGTATCCCAATTTATCTCATATTGTGCTGGCAGCTCATTTTACATGCGTCCACGTTGGCTGTATATGCATACACTCTAAAGAGAATTTATTATTGCAATTTTATTTTCATGGCTATATGATCTCCTAACAAGATCAATCGTACAACCTTTTTCATTACTTTTAGAAAATTTGAATTTGTGCGAATTTTAGCAGAGCAAAAAGTATAATCAATATATAACCAGAAGTTTCCTCCATAACAAACCAAACTATTTTATATTGAACTTTACATGAAGGTATTTTTTTGCAAATTACCTCCTTCCTGCATCATGGACACATTAATTAACCATCTTACTTGATACTGGCATGATACAACTTACTACACTACTCATATAGCTAGGTGGTTGGTTACTCAACCCTACTATCCTGACTCTTTACTAGCTATTCTAGTCGGGTAGTTAAAGCATACTGCCATTATCATGGAAAAACTGAGTGCAGGACGTAATTAGATACTCCCACCTTTCCTGTCTTAATTTGTAATTTATTGTTGTTGATTTGCTCCACTGTTAAACTAGCAGACTTTGTGTATAATGTAACCCCATATTCCGAAGAGTAGTTGATGTTCAAAACGAAACAGGTATAAATGAACGAGCAACGCATATAAAACTGATGTTGGCAATATCATTTTCCTAATGCTTATTGTTTCACAGGAGTAATTCTTTAGTGCTGTACACACAACAAAAACATTTTTTATTACAAGTTTTAAAAATGCATAGTTTTCTTAATAAATGCTTTCATTAGTGGGATAAGGCCAAAGGGAGAGGGACAGAAAACAAAGATGTATAGAGAAGACCCAATAGCAAAACAAGTTTTTCTCCTTTTCTTTTACTGATTCAGTGCTTTGTGTGCAATAACAAACGCTATTACAAATAAGTTTTGTGCACAAGAACGACATAAATGTATATGACTATAATTGCCAAATAATAATAAGAAAAACTAATTACATGAATTAATCTACCCATTGCATAGGCACACTATAACGGAATGTAGACAACAATATATTGTATTTTTATACATTGTAATGGCATATTAGTCTTGGAGCGATGTCGTGAACGTGTCTGCCTCATATGTCTTTTGTACCATTATATGCGCTTTAACGTGAAAACACATTGTAATATTATTACAATGTAATAATAATTATAAAAACAACGCCAGACTACCATTTATAAAAAAAAGTTCACAGTCTTCTATGCAACCAATCAAAAGAGCCATGCTTGCTTGAAATGACCCTCAAATCGAGAAAAATATGAGGATGGTTATTCCTATTCATCTACTACCTCCGCCTCCGCTACCAAATAGGTTGTAGATGATTGACGTGTTGTTTAAATTCAAATGGGTAACATAATTGTTGTCTGAACGCACCACATATGCTTACAAAGTGTAATTTTCTGTTATAATTATATTTTCAATGTATACAGGTAGAATGGTAGGTAGTGTTGTATTAGTGCAGGTTGAATTTATAGCTGTCATAAAATAAATAATGGAGAAATCATAAGTCTACCCCATCACAACAATCCATCAACAAAGTGATGGAAAATATAACACTGACAGGTAAATGACATCATGTGAGCTGCTAGTGTGGCATTTATTGTTACTTTAGGGAATGGACCATGATGTAATGCAAATAAAAGCAAAAAAGTAAGAAGTTACAACAAATAATGATCAAACATGGCTTGTACCATCTCATTAATTATATTTAGTGCTGAGTTAGTCATCATTTTCTGATCGAATATATTACGTGCACGTTACCTGCGAAATTATCTCGCTGGGCTTGCTGTGTTCATAATAAAAATATTCTAGCAAACCTGAGTACCCTTTATAGTACTCCCAGCTAAAAGCATATTTTGAAAAGCCGTATGGGTGAAAAAATGAGGTACGACAAGCATTATTCATCAGAATGGACTCTTGTAGTTTTAAAACGATTGAGAGAACCTACAAAATGTTGATCATCATATTTCACATTTTCACATATTTTTCCAAGTGTATAAAATGCAGTAATAATTTTCAGTTGGATATTTAAAAAAACAGAGAAAGGTACATTTTCTACGAATCGGAATCCGTGATGATTATGATTTTTCACGTTTTACTCCTTTCAGGAGTTTCCTTAAGTGTTGGGTAACCAAACAATGCTATTTCGCGTATAAATAGAAGTACCAGGCGTGTGGTACTCTAGCATAATTAATGCAATTTTTATAATGTTACGCAGACGTGAAAGACTGGATTTTAATTAAAGTATTTCAGATAGGCAGGTAATAAAAAGTTATGAAAGAATACACGAATTGTGAGAAAAATCAAAGTTATTGAAGAACTACAAGCTAGTTGCACTAGTTATGCAATTACTACGCTAAAATTATATTTGGTTTTGGATTATTAAAAAATGAACTCAATCAGCTCGATGAATAAAAATGCATGTATACCTGATGCCTTATGAGTTGCACATTGCATCTTCATTTTTCAAACAAGTACTAATGCTGACGTGTGTGTTGTACGATTTGATCATTCGTTTGATACGTACGAAATTAAACAACCACATTTTTATTACCACTAACGTTCTTCTGATTTGCTGAAGAGGAGGAGGTATGTATGTATTTATGTATGTATATTTGTACAAATCGACGTAAAGGCCATATCATAATCATAACGCGTATAATAAAAATCTAATATAATGTGTAGCGTGTAGCACCATATCAGCCGCCGACGACGGCGACCTTCTGGCTCCTTTCATTTTTATTAAAACTTACCCTGTCATTATTATTAGCGATGATTACACTGTAATTCGCTTTTTTAGTATTTTTATTTTTTCGTGGTTTAAAATCGTTTCTTAAGCATGCTTCATGACTTTTTCCTCTCAGACAAAACGTGTGCACTTAAATATGAATATACTTTGTGTGGGTATTATTACCATTTTCTTATGGCTTCCATATGCTATTGCGTGGATAAATGGAAATGCAGCCTACTACCTTGATTTTGTACATTATTACCATTATTCAACTGTGCACGTAACTAAAATATCAAAAAAATGTTCTGTAAGTAGCCAAGGACAAGTGACCTTGAGAGCTTTAAGAAATAATCTTTTCAGCAGTATAGCGCGACTAGTAAGCACACACAACAATATTGCAATTACCATCATCATCATTACTATTACCATTATTGTGCTGGTAATAATTTCACACAAAGATGCAGAATGGAATATCTGACTAAAACGAAATTCTATTTGATATCGAACGAGATAAGAATATTAATTTACGAGATTTGAAATCCAGAAACTACATGATGCAATGTATCAACATTAAGTAGCAGACTTGCTTACGTTTATCCTTGATATAGTATTGTGATTCAGAACTATGTATTGTACATGCGGTAAAAATAAAATAAAATGTATCTCGAATATTAATAAATAATAGTTTTCTTGTTGGACAAGAAGCTGTGATTTGATTTTTTATAAGATGTTGTAACCGCGATCGCGCACTAGATCATATTTTTGCCGTAGGCATTCGATTTAAGTGCGTCGTATTTTTACTCAAAGTCAACTTATATGCCTCCTCCTTTATTTAAAACAGAATCATTTTAGTCAACGTTTGTCCGTCATGTTCCAATACTCCAATTTTATTTCTCTTGTTGTACGTCATTTTTTTGCAAATGATATCGTTCTGCTACACATGAATCGATTAAATGATACAGCAACAACGGAATAATAGCATATAGCTGGTGTGTTCATAAAGTCATAAACATTAGAGTGGCCGTGAATATTCACGGATCTAATTTTTATAGGTAATATAAAAGCTTGTTAAAATGTTTGAGCACGTCAGGTACTTAAGGTTTAGGTAAACATTCTGATATAAGTAATGATGACTGTAGATAGCTATTTTTGGACTTAAATTTTTATGTAAAATTAGCACTGTATTTTTTAGAAATGTAAATTATGTTTAAGTATTTTTTCCTGGTACCTCGTACTTGCATTCATGTGCTGACGATCAAAATCGTGGCAAATACAATCTGCTTCCAAAAATATTCCATGTCTTCCTTTGTACCGTACAAGTTCCAGGGAGTTCAGTTCTGCATTGATACATATAAAGAAAAAGGAAGTATACTAATTAATTACTATAAAATAATATGTTCGAACTGAATGAATAACGATAATATAATTTGTATCGTCAAGAAGTTTTATGCTGCAGTTTAATAAGATGCTTGGATTACCCCCACCACTCAATTTTACTCGTAACCAAAAGTATGCAGTTTATATTTCATTAAATTACAATATATAAGTAGAAATTTCTTGTAAAGAAAGAGTTTGCATCATATAAATGTAGAGGCATCAAGAACTTCAGAGTTTCTTCGTCGGTTACCCGCATGCTTTATTGTTCAATAAAGATAATCTCCGTACATAAAACACGTTGTAAATATACTGTGTACATAATGTGTGTATATTATTGTTGGTTTGTAGTGTTTATGTCTTGCGTTTAAAATAGTAAAAATATCGACATCAACACTACAACAAAAACCACCAACAGACAAAACAGTACAAAGTTTACAAGAGGTAAAAACAAGTGCTTAAAAAATTCATCGTATATCATGTTGAGCCATTAAAAGTCAATTTGAAAATATGAATAAGTTTCTCAGCTTTAAAAAGGAACACAGGGGATGCTCTATTCAGTTTTTCTTACCGTGCATTCATATAATTACATATATGTGTAATAGTAGTGCATCATGAATTTTGAAGTGTGTAAAACAAAATACGTAGTTAACCATTTATATTTATGTGGTTCGGGTGTGAAACCGAGCCCTTTTCATTTTTATGACTGTGTTGTAACACACACTTTTTCCTTATATCCCACTTATTTACATTGAGAAGCGCATTGTAAAATTAATTGCTTGTTTATAGGGTAGTTTACGTTTATGACTATTTTTTGTGGTGTGGACGTACAATATTTATGAGTTTGTTCAGGGTTTATTATGTACACTAGATCAGTATGCTTTAAAAGTCATCATTTTAAACTTTTATACACTTCATTAGAATATTTGTTACTCTAAACACTGTTTTGTCTTGTAACGTTAATGCAACTATCAATCCAATATGCTGTCATTAAATTGTTATCGTCGTTTTCAAATGTTTGTGGTAAGCCGTACAAAACACAAATACCAGCATTCTATATTCTAAGCCTGTAATATGACACTTAAGTGGCTAATAACTTTAGAAGTTTTTAGTGACACTTTTTATTAAGGAGGGAAAATCTTGAATCTATACTGGATAACATGCAAATATTCAGCAAATACGAAATCTGTATTACTATTTTTACGCAATTATAATTTTTTGTAACCAACCAATCGTAATTAATTCTTTGATTTCGAATTCAAATTCTTGTCAAGATTGCAATTGTTAGACTATCGAATTGTACGAATTTTTCCTGGAAAATTTAAACATTGTATTGTGGAAATCAGGTTTATGAGAATATTAATTTTGAAAGTTTTCAACACTGTATTGATATCTTTGTCCGGCAAGTCATCTCCAAAGTTCAACTTTTCAGTTTTTGCCATCAGTTCTTTAACGAAGTCAACAATTCAAAAATATTCATGTTCTCTTTGTTTGACGAGCTAACTGGTTATGATTTTGATATGCATGTCTAGCCCAATGTGAATACTGAACCTTAAGAAAATATATTTATTGTGTGGTGGTGACTCAATGAGTATCAACACAATATTATCATTTGGTAAATTGTAATCCAAGAGGCTATGAAATCAGTGTTTGTGAAGTATAAAGGTAGCTCATAAATCCGGCTTGATGTCATCTGCATCAGCGAGGTGTAGATTTCGTTTTAGCTTAGTACAATAATTTTTTGATTCTATACATTTTAGAGTACATATTTAGATTACCACATCACTTCACAACAACACGGACCAGTGAATACATTTTTTCTCTCAAAAATCTTCAGACAGAAAAAATCATGTCTTTTAGAACGACTAATAAAAGTGTCTCTAATATCGACAAAATTGAGTGACATGACGTGTCCTGCTAACAAGTTATCATGAATAAGATAGCGTTGATTATAATATTTCTAAGAATTTATTATTCCTGCATCTCAAGTCTCACTCGCCAACTTCATATGACGTAATTTGTATACAATGTAGAAATCTTTTTTCGGTTTCTCTCCCACTCGCTTCTTGTTTCATTTTTTTATGCATCGACATTTTTTCCCCTTTCTCGAAGTTTGGATTGATAGAATAGAAAGGGCTGTTCAATTGATATATAGGAAGTTGAACATTTGGTTGATGGTATAATATGCAGATTAACTTTAATATAACTGTCAGTCCTGTTCATCTTGCTTGTCACTTTTATTACACTTTCATACAATTGCGTCCATTGAAGGTACACAGCTTGAAATTGACTTAACACGAAAAGCTTCACATTATATAGTCATCATCATAGCCCTGCCGTTCTTCTTATATTGTATATCATTTCATCGAATGTATGAAGTTAAGACGTTCTCTTCAGTTTGGATATGCGATCTTCGGCAACTATAAAATTCGTTATCAGTTATGGGCTGATCATCTCCTTAACGTGGCTTTGCTCACTTTGCATCGAGTTGTTTTTTATTACTTCGTTTGCATGTGTGATAACGAGATCATCAAAATACTTGAATTAATTGACATAAATTCAGAAACACTGAACGTACCTAAAATATGATGAATGACAAATTGTATAAAAGATAGTTTCTGATTAATTAGGATATAAAAATATATGGAATGAATCTCATTGTGTCAAAATATATGAGTTTGTGTAATACAGTTACGTGCAAATGTTAATAGCTTATTTCTTTCAAAATGTCAAACATTGACCTATCGTTAAATAAAATTTCATACAATTCTAGTTAAGCGAAGCTATAAAGTTTTCTTTAAACCTTGCATTATAAAGTTCCGATTCTTATTACTTTTAAATATTTTTATTCATAATAAAAACTGATTATTTGGCCATAAATATAATCCAAAATTGGATGGCATAATTTTGTCCCAGATTAATTTAAACTGAAATCCCATAAAACTACAGTAAAGAAGACTACATATTTTACCCTTAATTTTTGTAACATTGCGAACTTACAAATAATATTTTTGCAGTGTGATTGAACTGTATTGATAAATGAGACCATTTTATTATCATAATTTATCGTATCTAGTGTACTTTTGCACATTGCAAAGAGGCGAGTTGAGACAAGACGACTGTAATAAGCCAATAAACTCCTTTTTAGTAGTACACGATTGCATGTTTTTCTTGAATAAATTTGCCTCAGTCTTGTAAAAGATCTACAGTACTGAATGAATGCACTGCAGGCATATGTACCCACATATAGGTATGTATAATATTCATGAAGTTTCTAAGTTTCCCCGAGAAGCTGAATATAAAGCAATTTTTGCTTGCGAATGAAAGCGAATGGAACGTGGCAAAGTTTAAAGTTTAGAAAAATGAAGCAACTAAAAGTGAATGCCTTTTTTATATATTTTATAAATAGACTGGGTAAATTGATTGATATTTGCGTCGTTTATATATACAAAGTACTTGTGTTTGAAATTATATCGGCTTTCACCTATGTATGTATACGGTGAAAGTCAATAGTAGTACTGCTGAGTGGATGTAACCACAACAAACCTTCATCCCTACGTTCAGAAAATCGTCCGTTACAGAATGCATACACATCCACGTTGTAAAACGTTGATCAACGTTTTAAACGCCATACACGCAATGTATTCTGTAACGGACGATTTTCTGAACGTAGGGATGAAGGTTTGTTGTGGATGTAACTATGATTAGCTAAAGTATATTAGATGACTAAAAGTTTATTTGATGACTTAGTACTAAGCTAGCGTGGATAAAAATGATTTATCATGTGTATATGCTAAAATATTAAATGACATATTGTATCACCTTTATCCGAATTTTAAGGTTTTTTGCTTTTATACATCACAAATCACAACTCATTGTTTCAAATCGTCCGAATGTTAAACTGTAGATATTAAAGTATACAGTTCGAACCATTGTACTAGGAGAGCATTTTTTGAATTATGTATAGATTGTCATTGTATTAGTTTTACCCATTCCTTACCACATCGAATTTGAAGCAGGATAGCAATAAACGATTCATATACAACCACATTAATACAAATAAAGCAAGTGTTCTTTTAAAACAAACTAACACGCAGATAAACATCATATCATAACTTTTACACTTCTAGGTGTGAACGAATAGGCAACTAAAAATTCGTTTTGTTATTTTCAAGTTCCAAACACAATGAACATTGTTTCTGTAACACATTCCCATTTTTATAATGATGAGTGAATTCATTAAGGTACGATTGTTTTGATGTAACATAAAACGTTTTAAATGCACATTAACACGCTAAATGTATATTTTGTGCTAACAGACAATGCGAGAATGTACGAAAGATTGATAGAAAGATAAGACAACAAGTACTTTTACGAATCTGTTTAAAAATACGTGATGGGAAAACTGTAATAGTGAAGAGCATGCTAAAAAAATAGTGAACACGCGTCAATTACATTTAATGGTTATGTTCAAAATAATACATTAGTATCTTCTAAAGTAATTTTTGAAAAGACAAGTTGTTCTCAATGTTTGATTTTTCACTCTAATTGTCATTAAATTTAATAAATCCATGTTAAAAGCATTAGTTCATATCTGAAATACATGCTTTATAGTGTATGGTTTAAAATTGTGAATTTCAGCGAAAGCTTACTTTATCTTGCTTTGATGACATTTTTTGGTATTCATACAGAAAGTAACAAAAAACTTTAAATTGAAAGTTTGCAATATCAGTGGTGCACTCAACTCTTCCGTTTTCAAGTTGCAAGGGAAAATTTCATGACGTAATATATAGTTCAACATTATCTTGAAAGCTCTGCACTTTAAAGTGATAGTTATCTATCACTATCGAGCTCATTTAGCCCATTATGCTTTGAAAATATTTTAAAAGTGTCTGATGTGCATGCTTGTTACTACTTTGTCAGCAGCTAACATTGTTGTCAGAAAACAAATGAAAGGTTTTTGGTTTTAGAATTTTCTCAATGTCGTCATTGTTATCAATAAATCTTTAACGTGTCATTAATTTAGAAGATAGTACATAAGCTTTTTGGTAGTCAGCTAGCAGCCTCTAATATCCAAGTTACCCCTCAAGATCTTGAGTTTTAAGACTGCAGCTTCTAATAACCCACGAGAGAAAACGACACATAGGTAGAGAGATATTTGTATAAATAAATAAGTAGAAAAAATGAATGTGTTAGAATGATAAGACAGAGTAATGTCGTAAGTTAAAACCATGTACATTCCCATTTCATTCTAGTATAGAATGTGGTAGTTAAAGTAGTTAGAAAATGCGCAACGTCAGCAGTTAGAAGCTGTAAAATTGAATGTGGCAAAAGTGCATCATGTCGTCTGCTTGACATTTTATCCTCTGGTGAATGTTATATATGTGCAGGAGGAAGCATGTGCCAGTGAGTGAATTGCTCAGAAAGAGCATAATAACATCAGTTACTCACTTTATACTGCCTTAACTTTATTTCTTGTAGCCTGTTAACTAACTAACGATCTTCACTTGTTTTTAAACTTATGAGAATGAAAAAAGCAACAAGCTTGTCGAGTGCTGCTGCTGCTGCTGTTTTGCTTTCGTCGGAAAAGCAAGAGAGGTTGACAACATGGATGATCTGATCCGAAAAAAGAAAAGAGAGAGAGAAGCAGGAGGAGGAAAAACGGTTAAAAACTTATTAAAATGGGTTTATATATGTGTTATATTCACATGCATACATTTACGAAAAATGAATATGAATGTGTAGCATACTGTGCAAGCACGCTCTTTATATTTAGAGATTTTTCGGGAAATAAATATGACTCAACTCCTACTTTACGCGACATTTTCTTCACTATTACACTGTAAAATAGTACGATGATGGGGTTGCGACAACTGAAAAAACGCAGAGTCTATAATCTTAAGTCTTTTAAGATGGAATATTCAAATAAATTGGACAGAAAAAAGATTCTCAAACGTCTTTTCGATTAGGATGAAAAGCAATTGATGAAGGCATTTGCCAGTTTTCGAAATGCTTACTGCTGCCATTTTTCGTTTTCATGATGATGATCATAGCATTTTAGAAATCTACTTTTTTATGGAAAATGCATTTTATTCTTTTCACAAAGCACTATTTGTTGTGATTGCAGTAGCAGCACTTTTTGTCGTCATTATTTCAGAGTAGAGCAAACACGATGTGTAAACAGAGAAATAATCTGATTTTGCAGAGCTGTTGTTATTCTACCTTACTAAATTCATATTTAAAAGGCACGAACGCCCAGGCATGTACAATGATGGGACAGTATACAGTGTTGAATTTTTACTTCATATTTTTTAAAGTCGGATCTCAATTTTTTAATAAATATTTTAAAACCAGGAGAATGATGAGTAAGAGCAGGTATAGATTGGTAACGTGTTTTATGTTGCTTATATGTATGCATAATAATAATGCATGGGAAATGAAACGCATAAAAATAATATGCTGATCACTGATCACAGACTTACTGTTAAGTTATTTTTGTAAGGGGGTAGAATGAATAGGAAATTATGAACGTTTTTGGGCTAAAAAAATATGCTTATGTGTTGAGAAAAGTTGAGGTTTTGCATCTCATTTTTCTGTGGTTTATTTATGGATGAGTGATTCAAGCCGTCATCAAGGATAAAAACACACATCGTTTGAGAATCATTTTAAAAATAAAGAGAGCAATTTTGAGCACCAAGCAGTTATCTTGAACTGGAAGTAAAAGAGATTTCAGTGGTGGTGGAGGAGTTGTTTAAAGTAGAGTTGTACAATGTTGAATTTTCATTGATTGTTTTATGTTTATCTTCATAAAAACTTGAGGTTCTTTCACGTACAAGATTAGGAAAGCGGAAAACAGGGGACTTTTACATTAACATTACCAAACATGGTGAATATAACCCGAAGCCAGCATAGCCGAACGGAAACTGTACGGCATCTTTGTAATTACCGTCATGCTAACATTAGTCAAGACAATCGATACTCCTTTGGTTTTCGAAAAAAAAAATTGTTTTCTGTTCTCGATTGTTCGAAACGCTCTGCTTATATATATGAATACTTATTTCTCAGTAAATGATTTGATAACATGACTGTCAACTTTTATGCATGACTTGATTTCAAAGATGACGACAACCAAACGAATTTCAACCTATGATGCACACACAATTCTCAACCTCTGTATTTCCCAAGTATCCAATTACTTGTGCATAATGATGTGGATATCAGAAGTTCTCGTATTTTCGGGTGTTTAAAACATTTCACATTTGGTTATAATCACTGCGGTTTTGCGATAATGTTACATAGCCGCATGTGTAAATTTCTTGTAAAATGTGAGAACCAAGCATTATTGGATCCGCTAGACTTGTTGTGGGAGCCAATAAAACGCATATATTTGAAACGTTTACACAGATAGCTTTGTAGTAAACTGAACGTTATACTTACATAAAATTTTATTCTGCACCCACAACGTATAGCTATTATTTAAAATTCAGCCAATGGAAATTTTGTAGGATAACAGAAGAAAGGAATAGCTATCAAATGACTTATTTAAAAGCAGATTTTTGAGCTGGGAAATTTAAATGTAGGTTTCAGTGAGATAATATTTTAAATTATATAGGTATAATTTTAGGACATCATTTCTGTAAAATACTTCTTTTATATTTTTTATTCGTGATTATTATTAAAGCATTTGATTCTCAAATTTTGCAACTACAACTATCCAAGCCAAACTTATTGCATGCTGTTATTATACTATATCTACCAGACATATCATTCAAGATGCAATAACATCCCCGGATTTCAATTTTTTTTGTAGTTGGATAAACTGCATTTTTATTCAGATTATCCGTTAATTAACTTGATTATAGTCAATTTGTAACGTAAATTCATTTCAATGATAATGACAGTTTTTGATTGCCACCATGATAGTAAAAAATATGTATGTGATCTTTAAGATAGAATAAAACATAAATACAAACATTCTTTTTGTTTTATGCTAATAATTTTTTTTGGGTAGATTGCAAATTGAGATATTTTCTATGAATATTACGGATTTTTATTGTATATTTTACATAAAAATTGAGAATTTAGCCTGAAAATTGCATGTCAATCAAACTTATTTACTTTTAAGGATAGTTTTCTTTGTTGTTTTTGTTTGTAATACGTTTGTGTGAGATTTGAGATATGCGTGTAATGATGAAGACAGCAGACAGCACATGCGACCACCCACGGTCTCAATGAATATTAGCGAATCATTAAAACAAGAAATTCTTCATTTGAAAGAAAATATCGTGTAGTTGATGGCAATTGCGAAACGTATTGGTAGTCAGGCTAAGTCGTCAGAATCATGTAAAGTTCAATGTAGCCGCTGTGTAATGTGATGTATTCTTCGGCAATTATGAACATTATTATAACTACCTAGATAGCTCGAAAAAATGTTTTGCAGTAATACCGGATTTAGCTTCTATAAGCTTCAAAAGTATGTATTCAAAACGATCATACTATTTTACCCACATTTTTGTCATGATGTTATTCTCTTCTGACGAAAGAATTGAGTAGGCAATCAGACTATAAGAGTTTGATGTAAAAACAGTTTTGGAATTTCCTATAAAATTTCTGACCTTTTTAAATATGTGGTGGATCCAAATCTTATCACGTGTCTAAAATGTATATATATTTACCTCTATAGCGGCAAGTTAAGTCACGATTTTGCTTAAATAAATCAACGAGTTTGTACAAAATATTATACAAGTTTCTCTTCCATTGATATACCTTGTATATACCTTAATGGGTGTTCCTGCAAACGGCATTTTTAACGATAAGGAGGTCTTATTTTGGTATGCAAACAACTCGTTAAAATGTTTGTGTGATGACATACGATAGTTCATAGGCAAAAGTATTGCTGTATTGTGCAGATAAAAAGTATCTAAGCTTTCAGTATCTCTATGTGACTAGAATGACAGCTGCTGAGATTTTTATACCATCTTTGATAGAAGTATTGTGTGATAAGTACAATTTACTGTATGCAATATTGATTACTTTTATACGAAGAAGATCAAGTAGATACTTTCTAGAGAGCGCATGCCCAGAAATGGCAATCTAAATGTTAATGTAGCGTTATCATTATTATGTGTTAAAAATGTTTTCTCAAAAAATACGATCTCTTGTTTATACAAATCATGTTACTTATGCTATACCAATTCTCATGTAATACGTTACGTGTGCAATGATTTTGTTTGGAAACATAGGCACAAAACAACTCTTTTTACTACGTCGACATTGACAATTTAAAGAGGATTTTTACGCAATTTTGGTGGGTTCTTCTATTGTGATATAAATGTACTTTATCTACAGTAAAGCTAGAATGTAAAGTGACGTCGATGATGTTGGCAAATGTGTAGTAGCAGTAAACTTTATTTAGGGTCAGAGAGATGGTTTATTTATAGGATCTTGGGTGATCTTACCAAAATGCAATGCATCTACATATACAACAGTCATAAATGCATTATGTGATGTTGGTGAGCACTGTTCTGCGCTCTGTGTTTCCCTTCACTCTCTCTCCGTCTTTTAGTTTTGTTGTAAACTACCCTCCATTATACATCCAGCTATACACATAATATTTTATAATATACACACATACTTTGTATATTAGGCCCAGAAGAAAACCGAAGTTACTTTTTGGTTGCCTGCTGTAAATGATAAAGGCTCATATTATGACCGAAACTGTAACTCTCGCACTCTCAGCAGCACCACGAAACGCTCGAATAACAACCCCTTTCATTGCTTATTCGAAGATTTTGACGGAGATGTATGTAGAGGAATATAACCAGGGGTTCAACAAAATGTATGACTCTATTTTGTATGGTGAGCGTTCCATGTTTTATATAGGTGCATATCTACATTGTTTCCAGCTAACAAAAAAACCATGTCTCAGACGAAGAAGACTTTTAGCTGTCTATTGGCATTTGTCTTGGTTCATTTTTATGTCCCTTCATCATTGTTTTATTACCTTGGAGGGTCAAGTTGAGTCAAGTTTTTTTTCAGCCACCACATGAAAATCCTTTTGGTTTACTACGTATTACCACTTTACCTACAGAGTTGTGTACTTGATGCACACAAATTCTGCCATTTGTTGAGAAAAGAATAACTTTTTTCTCTCTTTTTGATGCTTACCGAAGAGATTTTTTTATCCCTTTGTAGTTGAGGATTTTTTGCTTCGCACGATATTTTCTTATTCTCTTGGGGAGCTCTCGGAATTGGGATATATTTTTTTTTCTGAATTCGGGTAATCCAAAGAAGTGAGATGGCATTTTTGACAGTCTTGTCTTTTGTGGTGGTGATGGAGTTAGAATGAATATTACAACTTTTAACTGTTCAGTTGTGGTTGTAGAATTGAAGGCTGTTTGTTATATTGAGATTTTGATGTTTAATTTATCTGGCCACAAACTCCATAAAATGTCTGGGGTAATGTACTCTTATTTTGGCACTTTTGCTTGTTTTGCAGAAAAAATGTAGACAATTAAGTAGGGTGACAGTATAAAATTGAACGTCAAATCATCAATTTATCTTCAGGTGCTCTTTTTTAACTTTACTAAAATACATGCTTATTTGATAAGTACCCCTAGTCACACATGACTGTATAAACAGGCTGACAACTGAATGGCGTAGTTATGATCTTTTATATTAAAAAGTCATGCTGTTCTTCATACGATCTTCTTTCTTCTACTATTCATCGAAAGGAAAGCTTATCATGTCCCAGCAGGCCACGTCAAGGACATCCCAAGCCCATTTGAATGAAACGGCTGTAAAAAGAGATATAGCGAAAGGAAAAGAGGAGCAATAAGAGACGAACGGAAATGACAAGTCTGGTAATTTCAGATAGACTCGGCGGTTCTGTATACTTCTAGAGCATGCGATTTTGTAACGGCCCCTCACACTGCTAAACCGAAAACCCCCAACTGTACACTTTTTGGTTCTTATCATAGCTACTAGTTTGCAGTAAACTAAATGGGGGCTCAAGTTAAAATTTTCCAGTGTAATAAGAAAAGTAAGAAAAAGAAGAAAGTATAAAAGCCATTCATAGGGCATAGTCATGGGGCATAACGAATAGAGCAAATCACTTTTTCGTATACGTAACGACTATTCTCGGCCTCTATGAAACTGCCTATATTACTTTTCATCATCATCAACATCACATATTCATGCATCCATGCAAGCACACGACACAAAAGGCATCAACGGTGGTGTACTAGTAGTAGTGTCATAATAAAAAGTGATTCTTAAATTTTCAGAGTTAAGTCTGAAAAGTATGTATACCCGAGGTTATTAGTATAGATAGATATCATAGAAAAAAGTAGTGAAGAGAGCGAAAAGACAAAATGGAGAGAAAGTGAAGCTCATTTCCTTGAAAAGTTTTCGTTCAACGCAAATGTTCCCAGGGAAAATGGGAATGGATGCTGGGAATGGAATGAAATGACTGTTGGCATCCATTCCCGACTGTAAGCAAAGAAGGGAAAATGCTAATATTCATTCGTTCCATTGCAGTTCCAGAGCACATTATACGTCCATAAGAATGAAAAGAAGCAAAAGAAGATGAGCTAGTAAAGAGAGTAAAGGGAAATGCTCTCAAGCATATATCCTGTCTGTTCTTTTGTACTCTTTTTACCCCTCCAACCAAATATATATTTTTTGTATGCTCTTCTACATTTCATAAATCCATATAACATTCCCTTTTACTTTTTCTCGCTTTGTTTGCGTCTTCTTATGATTATCTTCATTCTTTCTTTTAAAAGGACTTCAAGAAGAGTAGAATGATAATGGCAAAAGAAAAAATACATTATAGCATGCACATGAGAAAAGGAATACGGCTGCCTTTGCAGTTTTTCGTGTAATTCGATAGTCCACTACGATGCAATGTAAAAAGATAGCTACTGCCACTGGTGGTACTTTTCTTCTGCTTCAACAGCTAAATGCTCTTAAAGCTACTTATAGGCTGCTCTAATCTGCGGAGAAAAGCTGTGCTCCGAATAATGAAATGGACGTTTTAACAAAAAAACGAGAGAGTTGCCTTCTTTCTCTTTTTTATCCCCTTGTGTTTGATAGCCAGTTTTCTTCATTTTCTTTCTTTCTTTATCCCTCTCTTTGTGTCATTTTCTCTTTATTTCTTTTGCGCTGGGAATTAAAAACAGTACATGGGAGATACTTAAGACTTACAATGGCAATAGGATAAAAAGTTAGGACAGAATGAATAAAATCCATTTCATTTTCATTGTTGTTGGCTCCAAATTTCTTGCTTAGTAAGCCTTAAAAAACAGAGTACATTAGAAAGATGGCGTGTGTAATATATAATATGCTTAGTATGCTCTGTTAATGTCACCCATTTGTGTATATTATGGAATATGAATGGAGGGTGTATCATTTGGTTTGATACTTATTGCTGCTTAGGAAAAAACTAAAGCGTGACATGCTAGGTTTATTAAGAAGTGCAAGTACTTAGATATATAACTAGTGGATATTTTGCCAGAATACAAGAACTTTTTAAATATGCACGATATGGAGTTGTGCTCAACTTGATATAGTAAGTACTAAAATAAACGTGTATGTGTATTTAGATAACTATACGGGGGAAAATGTTCCAGAAAAATGTGTAACACGAAAGTATGTCTTCTAACATTCAAAATCTAAACAATGAGAACAGACTATTACACTGTGTGGTTTGTGTTTTATAGCTTTTCATTTCACTGCACATCAGGTCGTTAGTGCCATCAAAGAAACGCATTCATTTATTTACTTCTCCTCAAGATATAATAGTACTCATTCATACAGAAAGTTCTCATATCCAGCCCAACATAAATACTGTACACTCGCCTGCACACAAATACATGCAAACACGCGTTCACTGCATTGGCATATCCAGGCATATCTCTATCACAAGGTCTGTAAAGTTTTCACATCATTTTACTCCCGGAAAGTAGACTAATTTTTCATTCTTAATGACTTGATATCAGTTTCACTCCCGATATGAACAGCCGCATACAAACTTGCTTTAATATTTTGGTAGAAGGGAAACAAAAACTACGCATAACCACGTCATACGTTGCACCATTCCACTTGTAACGATGCTTCTGTGTAAACATCATGTTTCGCTAGCTACACCCTCCTTTTTACTTTCATGCGCTACAACTAATGCCTTCAGTAAAAAAGACTGTATACTTTTTTCTCCTTCATTTATACTACCATCTAAATGGCAAAAACAGGCATTCGTAATCGTAATTTATTAGACACTAACGGTCAATTAAGGCACACTGCTGGTGGTGCTCATATCGGGAAAAAGTAAATGTGAACAGGCACTAATGTATATTCTCCGTTCCACTTACTCCAAAACTATACGTTTTTCTAAGCTTAAGAACAAAATCAAGAGAGGAAGACACAGCCAGCAACGCACACGGAAATTATCTAAACAAATATACAACCTTCTTTGCTGTCTTGCATACCATATCACCACAGCAGTCATCATCATCATGATCACTCTTTCTGTAAAAGTCATTTCTTCCCGAAAATCGGTCTTCTCCTACAAGTCTACCAATGATTTTTGTTACCATCTTCAGCTAAATATTCAATAGATTGCATTGCTGTAATACTGTATGGTATATATACAGAAAAGCTATATATCCATTTCCGTATCATTTTAAACTCCCTCTTCAATGAATCGCTGTGGACTTTCCACTTGAACTCATAGCGTGAAGAGTGAAAATATCTGTATACTATACATACACACAGATATATACTTATATCTCGCTAGCATCACTTATAATAACAATTTTGGGGCCGACAAGCTGGAATAATAATGAGTTAAATGGAGAATCCTCCATGCATCTTGGCTATTATACACTTGAATTTAAACTTTGTAATTTTGTGAAGTTCCCATTTTATTTTTAGCATGAGAGAGATAGAGTTGAAGAGGGGTTTCGTAGGTTGCATGAGAACAGGAGGGACTGGATAAAATATATTCCCCATTTTTTCCTTATTGATTACATTAAGCCATATTTATGGAATTTATTATGAAGCAATTTTCTTTTAAATTTGATTAGTTTACACTTTTTTAAATTTTCAAATTGAGCTTTCTCCAACCATCTCTGGAGACATAAGTTTTGTCAATTTAAAGTGTACAAAAGTGAGAAGTAACTTGAAAATAAGTAAAGAAGGCTTGCTGTCATAGTTGAGAAAATAATATCATATAATAATTACTTCATACTTTTGAAGGGCTCAAAATTCGTGCTCTCACAAAAAGTAATTCTTAAGCGAATTCTTTATGAACTCTGCTACCGTAAAAATGGCACTAGTTTAATGAGTTGGAAAGCATTCAGTGTTTTGTATAGAATAAAGTAGCAAAGCTTTCATATAACTTAAGTCGGTGTGAGAGTGTGTAAGCTCTCTCTTGTAAAGCTCTTTAGGGATGCAAGATGAGAAAACTCATTTCAAAGAACCATCCAATCCTCAATCTCCCACTTGATTCATGGGATATATGACTATCATCACTGGAAATAGTTGTTGTAGATGTAGTTTTTTTGGTGCACAACCTTTACCTTAAATACAACACACAACATACATATATGTTCAAGCAGTATAGTGTACTGTTGACTGGTGAAAGTTGCTTCGCCCGCATTTCCCCACTCTCCACCTCTCACTTCGAAAGATAGGTGTAATATATGTAACTTGTAATGTACATCTAAAGCACATATTTTGATACTTATATAGCAGGTATCCATGAGTGGTTTTATTGCATATAACAAAAAACGATGTTGAGTGTAAGTATGGAAGTAATAGTGGTAGTTGTGCTCATCCTGAAAAACTTTTTCCGGTTTTTTTTGCCTACTAGTTTTTCACTTTTGCCGTCATGTCACTTTTTTGAGACGCCATCGTTGTAGATGAAGGGAAATAGAAACGAGAAGTAGAGAGAAAAAATCCTGAATGTCGGCAATTTTGCTGTTGTGTTCCCTTACAAGATTCTTCATAATAGGCTATTTCTCATGCCCGTACTTTCGCATATTCTTCCATCATATCATGCATAGAACATGCACAAAAAGTCACAAAATATAATGCTGAGGAATGTTACAGGTTTGTCTAGAAGGATGCTAATACATCTTTTTTTCGCAGAGAAGCAAAAAAGAGGCGGATGTTTAGTTTGTAATATGGTTTGACATTGTAGCAGATGCTGCATACTACTACTTACTATCAAGAAGACAAACATTCATAATAATATCATATGGAAAGAATGAAATAGTCCATGTAACTGTATGAAATGGAGAGAGAGAAAGGAGCGTCAGATTATATCATATGAACTCTTTATATATGCACAAAAAAGTACACACTTTACTCAAGTCGACGTCAATCGTTGGTCGTCAGAAAGAGAAAAATGTTTGTTCAAAAATGTATATGAAGAAGATTGAAGAGGCTATATGGATGAAATGGATACTAGAAGGAATAGATGAATGAGCTTTGAGATGGGTTGTTTCTCAAAAGAGTGGCATTAGACCCTTAGGAGAGATATTGGACTCTGGAGTGCCGTTCAAACACATGAGATTAGCCGGTGAAATTTCCAAACTCCACTTTCCTTCTCCTTTCCCATTTTTGAGTGGCAGGCAGCCCACCACTTTAACTCTCCTCTCTCGCATACGAGATCACATGGATATGATGAAAGTTACCGAAAATACTCAAAATACCTACTTCACAAACTCGTATTTTTTATCATGTATGTATACATTCGAATCTTGCTTGTAGGCAGGGCATATACAGGGCATTTACCTGAATATGTGTGTAAAAAGCTAGAATGCCTTTTTCGTGTTATTTTGTAATACACCATATCCAGTTTTCAGTTCATGTACAAAGTCTTCACACGAAAGAAAAATTGAGCACTTCTCCAGAAAATTACTTTGCAAGCTCTACCATTTCAAGCTCGCAGTACGTCATGTGTACGAATCTCTAAAGTTTATTTTTTGATAAATGGCTTTTATACTGAGATATTCATCTGTATTCTTGAGCAATTTCGTCTATTAAAGAACACTTGGGTACATGAAAATGCGGAGAAGTAAAAGTTTTTTTGCCAATTTATTTTATATGATAGAATATATCTATTCTAACGAGAATAACTAAGATTTTTAATAAATAAACCTATGCCGAAGAAAATATTTCGTATGAGTTATGAAATCAAGAAGTTGTGAAGATTTCCGAACTAAACTCAAAACTAAAATATCTCTGGTTGTACTCCAAAGTAGTATTAAAGTATTATTTTATTTATCCTTCCGTAATATTAAAAAAAAACTTTTGTCTGTACTTCTTGCACAGGTTTGCTTTATATTTTATTTAGCAATTTTATGAATACTAAACGAGACAAACACAAGCATTTCAAGCGTTTTATTTTTAAACCGTGACCAAAGCACATGTTCAGTAATAAGTTTCTACATGCTATATTTATGATCTATATCAAAAAAGAGATATTTCGTCAAGAGAATTGTCATATCCATCTCAAACATATTTTACGAAGTTGTGCTTATTTTTTGATTTATTCATTTGAGTATGTTCAGGTTTGTCAAACGTCCCCAATTTCCTCGCTGTCCAGGTCACAAAAAGGAGTATGTGCTCCTTGTGTGATAATATTAATCCTTCTGGCTAACTAAAAAGGAAAAGTTTAAAACTGAAGAATCATAATGAAGGATTGTACAAGCCATTCATAAGATATCTTGTAAATGAATTCATCTTTTTAGCTTTTCCTCTTTAGTCAGTTTTGCAATCTTTCAGTCAGATATATTCGCTTTTTTCTCTACTGTACTTGCTTTTTCAGTAGCACTCTAAATTCTTTGCATGGATTATTATGTCTCTCACGACGGCATCCGTACACTCATTTTATTCATACATAATATGCTGGTTGTATAAATATCCCAAAATGCATGAAAATTTACCTTTCTTATAACAAAAACGAGGTTCATGACGATGATGACTACGACGATCACGATGATAATGCGATAGGATGTACTTGAAGTATAGATCCATGCATCGGGAACATATAAGGTTTGTCTTGTGTTCTGGCATCTTTATACCCAATATCCCAAGTTCTGTGTTCGTGATCGTGATGCTTACATTGTTCTTCCTTCCTTTCCTCTCCGTATCCTCTGTTACGGACGTATATTATTATTACGCGCTGTGAGCATTTCACGTTCTCTAGATTGGTTGTTTTGTGCGAACGTTAGGTAGTTTTTACTGGAAAATGTGGTTGTTCCACGAGCAAAAGAATGTTCGTATATGACCTACCATTATGGTAGTTTTTGTTCCTTGTGTTCTATAACTATCTTTGTTCTTTAAACATACATACAAACTTTATATATATCTGCTTGTTGTTCTTTCTCTAACTCTTACTTTTCTTCTCCATAAATATACATTACCATCCAAAATGGAATTAGCCTATTTGAAAAGATGGGTTTTCTGTCTAATGGAAAATTCTACTTTGTTTTTCCCATTCTGTTTATGTATACTACATTAGCCATGGACAATGAAGAGGAGAAGAAGCAGCACCATAACAGAGAGATATAAAGGAGTAGAGAAACAAAATGCGCATGAGAAGCAAAGCGTGGACGTATAAGTATAGATATTAGGTTAAGTATACATTTTATATACACATGAGCCAGCAGAGCACACACTATCTATATATTCAGTATCATCATCTCCATTGTCATTTCTTTTTGCATTAATATTATGGAAACTGATGTGAACGACAAAGGAAGTTGTAGTCGCAGTCGTTTGAGATGACAAAAAAGTTATACGCATATAGCAAGAAGAGTTGCATGTATGCTCACGTACCTATCATAATTGTAATAACGAGATGCTTGCGGCAAGGCACAAAATGTCGTTTCATTATCTCTCAAGATGCTTTCAGGAGGAAAATGGCTGTTCCTATAAGTACCTCCACTTTTGCACAAAACTTACCCGTTATAGTACTTAAACTTTGTGAGGGTTGCTCTTCCTCTATAGCCGCCAACCAGTAAGCCTTTCTCTCTTGTCATCTGTTATACGATCAAAATTGTTGTAGTCATCATCATGCTTGTCGTTATATTATCTTGAGACGATATTCTCAACCAGCTCAAAAGAGTACATTTTGTATTGATATCCAAGCTTTTCGAACGAAGATGATGGCATTTTCTCCTAAAAACTACTTTCGTATTCATCCTCCTTCCATTTCATCATCCATTATTTAAACATGCATATTTCGCTGGGGAGAAAAGAGAAAGTAAGCTACTTTGTCGACATCAGTAAAAACTTTTCTCCCCAAAAACTTCAAATATTGGCATTTTCTATTATGAATAAATATTAGAATATAATATGGGCCATGTAATACTTTCCTCTTAGTGTATATTTTCATCATCATCATCATCCTATGGCACGATTTACGATGATGATGGCGTTCTCCTTGAGAGTCTGCGGCAGGATTTTCTAAAGAAAATAATGCATCATTTCTAATGCATGGAACTTCAAGTTATTTCGAGATATATGAGTGTTGGAAGTATTCATATGAATGAGAGTGGCTTTTCTAGTGGAACAAGAAGAAGTAAAGAGAAAAGAGATGAATCTTGAAAATAATAATTTTTGGTTTTCTACCATGTGACTTTTGTGGGTATGCATATCTTTTTGTAAAATGGGTGTATGGAATTGAGGATGTCGCAACGCATACAAAACATGAACGAAGCTATTTATATTGAACTAAAACTTTCACAAAGATGGATAGATAGAATCACAAAAGCAAAATAATAATATTCTGTCATGACATGGTGAATGATGAATTGTGTGTCGTGTAAGCCACTACAGAGAGTAGAATTCGAGTAATCTATACTACACCACTCTTGCTCCCTATGCTACCATCATCACCACATATTCATATTTCTCCATGAATCAGCCATTATGGCCATCTTCCAAAACTCCAAAAGCTTGTCAATGTCCCTTTGGAATGCCGTACTAATACCAACAACATTTATTTTGAGGGTACTGGAAAATTCTAATATACTTTTTTTCTCGTGAAAGAAATAAGTTATCATATTTTTTTATCTTTTTACTACAGTTACGATTACATAGCCAAACATCTATATACAACATACCAATCACACGAATGTATTTTGTCAGGAACTGCCATATATATGGCAAGTAGCCATAATGTACTAGTTGATTTTTTATACTTTGATGGCAAGAGAAGCTTGTCCAAGAATTCATCGAGAAATATATCATGAACGTTAACATTATGTTATGGTTTAAGCATTTTTGATTTTTGTGTAAGTTTGTGCAACGTGGCGGGATGTAATTTTGATGGTAGAAATATTTTATATTGATGTAGTTGTATACATTACAGGAATCGTATATTAGATCATCATTTTGGCAATAATCAATGGTTTTGGACGGTATGCGTTACTGGATGGCAATAGAAAGTAAATACTTGATGAGTGACGGAGGAACAAGGAGAAGAAAAAGAGCTCATAGATTTTACCTTGAATCTCTCCCTCTTTCCATAAAGTAGTATTAGTGGCAAGACTAACACAACGATAGTTTTTCTATTTTTATTTTGAAACGAGGCGAAGAACGAGAAAATCATATATCGAAAACGGAGAGCGAACTTTTAATAAAACTCATAAAGTGCCAACCACGCTAGCCATAAATTGTAATCCAAAAAGGTCGTAGCCATAACTCACTCACTCAAGCTCAGTGAAGCGTTAAGTAGAATGCAAGTTAAGGAGTATAAAGAGACTCAGAACAGAGAATCCAGGATAAACAGTCGTATATATAAGATATAGAGGAAAGACATAATAAAGTAGTGTGGTAGAATGCAGAATAAGGCAATGTTTTAGTACCTACTAGGAGAAGCATGAAAGCAATAGTAATGGTGGCATAGTCGTTACAGAACACTAGTAGTAAGAAAAGCAGAAGAAGTACTCTTAAGATGCTGATAAATCGAAAATCGAACAGGAAGAAAGGCAATCCCTAGACCCATTCTGAATGGGAGTCTCCAACCATTTCCCATTTGCTATACGAGCTACTTTTTCCCTCGTTTTTCTTTTCACACACACACATTCATACTTTCTCAGTCAGTCAGCAAGAGAGGGAAAGAGAGAAGAAAAAAGGAGAAAAACTTGGTCTTGACTGATCCGAAAAAGCCAATGTAATGGCTGAAGAAAAAGAGCTTTAGTGAAAATGGCTGAAAAAAAGAAAGTAAAGGAGAGAGAAAGGAAATCAAACTGCGTGTCTGTATGTTCAACTTGCTGTGCAATATTTTCTCATTCCCTATCGTAGCTTTTCTATATTGCTCATAATAATACTAGTGACTACTTTTCCATGAGGCTACTATATAGATATTCAGTCCACACGACGACGACTACTTTTCTCCATTCCAGCAAATATATCAACAGTAGTTTGTGCAGTTTCTTCAGCTTGAAGAAGCATCGTGGAAATGACGCGATTTGCCATCATCCTCCATGTGCACGTAAAGATATCTCATGTTACAGTGTTCTTCCTCCCTCTCAAAAAACTGGTACCACCAGAAGGGCATTGGCTCCACAAGGTGGGCATAATAATATATAAACCATTCAAAGTTACTCTAACTCGGCCCATTCCCACTTAGAAAGAAAACTAAATTTCATTTTCTCTTTTTGCCCAAAAAGAAAACTATTTCTACTGCTGGTGGTGATGGCGCTCAGAAGCTGAATAGAAAGTAGTAGTAAAGGCCATTATAGTTACGTATGTATGTACACAATTCACATGGTAAACGACTTTTTGTGAGAGATTGGAAAGGAGCAGTTGAATCAGTAAGAAGAAAATGTTCACGGCAGTAATCGTTACAAGTGTAGTCTGCAAGTGGCATTTTGAAAAGAAAAGTAGAAGTAGAAAATGGTTTTTCTTCCAATAAATACAACTACTTCAGACAGAGCCATACTACGACTTTACACACGGTTGCTGTCCCAAAAAGGTAGATTATACTTTTAGTCGAGGAAATTTATCCAGACAAGAATTGCCAGCTCATGTCTAATACATAATTTTGTTGAAATGGATAATAGAAGTAGGATGCATATTGTATGTATGGCCATAAGAACAAGTAGTAGAGAAGATGTAATAATGGGAAAAAGCGACTATGTTCCTCCATTGCATTGCCAAAAATACTACATGCAACAACACATTTCCCGTTATCCTTTTTGCTTCGTTTTCAGAGTGAAACTACACACTTGTATGATGACGACTTGTAGTTACGTCCTTACGATACATCTTCCACGAGGTAGTACTAACGTTGTAATGATGATTACGATGGTATATAATATAGTATCTACAGTACATGTGCACAACTTCAGAACTGTGTAGTAAGCAGGAAAATGAGCCTCTTCATCACATTCAATGGTCATGACCATGATGATCTTCAATTGACTTTGGGCAAACTGGCTGGAAACATTGGAAAATTGGGAAAACCATAGAAAACTATTTCCTTTCCTTTTTTATATTAAAGTCTAAGCACATATTATAACTATGCTTTACTTTCTCTCTCACGTATTTTAACTTCTCTCATTATGTCCGTTACATCAATTTCCTATAGCAAAATAGCAATGGATCTGAATGAAGCCAAACTGTGTTTCTCTGTGTACATGTGTTGTTCATATTAGAAATGGGCAAACAGGAAATCAAGGAGAAACTGAAAAAGTACCATGAAAATAGTGAGAGAGACGAAAAAGTAATGGAAGTAGTAATAGCGGCAGTAATAAAGGAGCTTTGCCAAAAACGAATTGCTGGAGTAACGACGATTCTATATGTTGTTCTATATATTCCACTTTTATATACGTGAATATAAAAAGCTATTTCTTATAGCATGTATAAACGATTTTCTGGATCTGTCATGATTAAACTTTGAATATTAGGCAATTTCTCTGTTCTTTTCAAGCGCCATTACCATTGCTTCATGATGATGATTATTATGAGTGTGAGCCGGGACTTATTATGATGAGAATAAATGAGGGCAGCACACATACACAACTTCATGTAAGTATATACGCTCAAGCTCCTGCCGTTTCCATTCGGTCCATTCTCTCTAGCGCTAATAGACACAAAAGTACCCTAACATGAATTTGAAATCGAGGTCATTGACGTTCTTACAGAAGCAATTTTCATCCAGTTAAATGCGTCGTGCTGATACATAAGGGAAAAAAGTTACCCGTCTCTCTCTCTGCTCTAATATATCCGTGTATGCTCTGCTGCTGACGACAGCGATGGAAAGATAATGACTGTAATAATTAACGTTGTTGAATTAAGAAACACATTGTTAATTACTTTTCTGGAAACACGTAACGGAAAAACAAAGACTCTGCTCGTAATGTACAAAGCTTGTATGCTACAGAATTTTACACTGATCATGATCATACCATAAAAAGCTCACATTCCACTTATTCCTTCTTCATTTAAAATTTTAGAGATTTTAGACAATAAGGGAACTCGTAAAAGTCTACGGTTTCAACTTTCTACATGCAAGCAGGCGGGGTTACTAGAAAATCAGTTGGGGTTGTTTCTAACAGTCTCGTTATGGATGGCTGTATGTGAATAATTTGGTCCATATGTTGGCATTCATGAAGTCATTGTAGGCAAGTGTACACCCACATTTCCATACATACAAGTATCATCTACAAAATGTTCATACATAGGAAACGGCAGCCATTTGTCATCATATTGTAAGTATTGGAATGAAAGCCGACGATGGGAAATGTTCACTGTTCATCGAAATATTATGCATAATATTTCATTTGAAATAAATTGGAACGACAAGGCGAGTAGGCAAGGACTGAAAAGTCGTTGAAGCACACAACTATGTATCCATCTCCAAAATAGATGGAACATATCCCATTCGAAATAATGTTGGAAGTGATCATATTGAATCAGTATATCTAGCAATCACAATACTAAATTATATACAGGCTAATTCAGTGAAAAATTTTTTTTCTTGTGTGATCAAATTCTGGAAAATTTTCCGGTCTGATTTCATACTTTGAAGGGAACCTGGCTGAAAAACATACGAAATATACATAATGACATTGTAGGATATTGATAATGCTTTTCAGGGAGTGCCGCCGCTCCGTTATTACATACGTTTTACATGCAGCTCATCGCTCGTTACTGAAGATGGTTCTTTTGCTATTGCTTGGAAATATCATTAGTGATGGTAACATATGGCTCTATTATTACAGGGGATGCTAGGAATATGGATAGTGCTACTAGACGATCTATTGAGATGGAGCAATTTTATTCCCCTTATTTATTGGAAAAACAACATCGAGCAGGTGCGAAGCGTGAGTTTTATATCTATCTGTCTCTCTCCACTGCTGCCTCCTCTCTCTCTATCTCATCTGTTTTCTACTGTCAATACTACCAAGAAAAAACTAAAATAATACGATAACCTCTTTTCTAACATCTTTCCTTTTTCTTACGCTACTTCCAATAAAACAAAATGTACAAATATTCTCCGCTTCCTCTACTTTCAATCTACAAATTATTAATAATATACACTAAAAGACAAAAACTAACTATAAATTAAACGGTTCATCATTACTCATCATCACATAGCTTTGTATATATGCTATATGTACGCACACTCTAAAAACATCAAGATTCGATTCCTCATTACAACTCTACGATAATATAATTATGAATTAGATGGTTTTGTATTTCGACTCACAAAAAACAATATATTTATAACCTACACAGACTGTGATGTTTTATCTTACAGGAAATAGTATTATTATTAAAATATATAGTAAAGTTAAATAGAATACAAGCCTACTAGAAGCATCATCGCTGCAGTCAACTCATTCTAACTATTTTATATATATAATACACGTCCCTTTCCAATTGGGAAGATTATTTCAGTAAAAATAGTAAAGTTCTTTCCAAGCTAGCTTTCCAAACTCGAAAATCTCCCCAAGACACCTTTAGCCCATGAAAAGGAAAGATAATGTGAGCATTACGAAACGACATGAATTAGCCTCACATGCTAATTTATTACCATTATGGGAAATGAAACGCACAACCTTTAAGAAATGGAAGATTTTCAATAGGACTATACGTGCCTGTCTCTGCGATGTGCAATGGAGTTAGCAGTAGAAAGGCATTATTCTCGTGCTTTATGTTTATTGTCTCGCCGCGGCAGGGCAGTCTTTCGTGCCGACATTTCGAGGGGATAAACCCGATAGTTATGTTATGTGTAGAAACGGAACAAAATGTAACGTGCGCTTTTCCTCTAAAACGTCATATTTTTGGTGAAATTGCCGAAAGTGACAAGTGCTCAGCTCATTGTGGAATATTTGTTCTTCTTATTTCAAAAGCTTATGTGCTATATTATATGCTATCGCATGCTCCGCTAAGAAGAAATTATTAAGGAGGGTGCAGCAGTGCAACATAACGACAGGGCTACAAAATACATACTTACATACACGTAATAATAAGCATCCATTTCAAGCAACGACTCTATACCTTTAGGTGAGGGCTGGCATTAATAAGCTTCCATTATTGTGTTTTTTTCTCTATGTGCACTCTTTAAGACTATGTATATGTGCACATAAAACATTACTATATTATTCAAAAAGCAATGTAATGCCAGCAGAAGGGTATAATAAGCATATATTACCTCAGACGACATGCTGGTATATTACTACTATTAACCTTCCAGAATATTATTATTACTTTAGTAGTAGTAGTAGATAATATTATTATTACCTCAACACACAGGATGGAATGAAACAGAAAGGAGCATATAAAAGGGATGATGATGAGATTAGAATTTCGTGAGTATGGCGAACAAAGTAGAATTATGTCTTAATTTTAGCCTGTGTTATGGCGGCTTTTCGAGAGTACATTATAGAAAGCAGACATACCTGAGCCAGGTAATAATATAACACAAAATAACCGTGCGTGCGTGTTTGTAAATGTAGACATTATACGAATGCAAGTGGGATAGCTAAAAAGTACCGAAGCTATAATAACAGGAAGATTGATTTGATGACAGCTATGGCTTTACCTTGGCGCTTTAATGACAATGAAATGGACTGTCCGTTTGCTTGTGCACATTCAAAAATTAGTTGTTTCGTAAAATATACAAAGGAAATATTATGTTCTTATTACATACGTATCGTAGCCTTCACGTTTTTTATAACTTATTACTACATTATAGTTATCCCATTAAGTTGAGTAGCTGTGTAGTTGAGAGTGCACGGGGTAGAAAATCGATTTAAACTCTATCTCAATAAAAATGTCGGTTTAGTGCTATTATAGCCGGTATAATATTGAATTATAACTTTATCACCACCATTGTTCATAAAAATGAGTTTGTGGTTTGGTAAGCCGTGTGTGTCTGTATCGTCGTCGGGTAATGTTAAGTGGTTTCTTTATAACATGCATTATTTTGATCAAATTGATGAGAGTCCCTGCTGTTTATCTTAATGCAGTAACTTTTTCAGCCAGAAGCAGGCTTTGTTCAGGAAAATATAATGAAAAAAGGGATTAACAAACATGAGTTCCACGCACATCTTGAAAAAAGCGGCTATTGTTTTAATCTACCAGTTTAGTGGGTCCTTTGCCTATTAAAGCTGGTTGTATTTTAACCACTTATATCTGATAATGTAATAATATTAAAGGGAAAACAAGTTATAAAAATGAATTCAATTATACCAATCAGCAGTGTAAAGGAATATTCGCTTTTTTACAACAACAATTACCCATTAGGCGCATTTTTTTGTTTAAATGCGTCACGTTCCGTTATATACAATCATACAATCATTTGGTTTGCCGGACATAGATAGGAATGAGAGATAGCATGACATAAACGCTTCATAAATACCTCTTTTGTACGCTCTCAATTATCACACCTGCCATTTTATGTCTTAATTTTCTGTGCCATGCTAGCAACCCCAAAAAACTAAACAAGAATTTAAAGTAAACATCCTGTCAACTTGGAATTGTTTTTTATCTCGTGTTCTCCATTTAATTCACATTTTTCCTCAAAACACTTATAATTAAGCTTTCTCTCTGTCCTGTCAGATTTTTGGTGATAAAATGCGAGGAAAGAATTACAGGAAATGTACTGACGGGCGTCACTACAAGAAGTAAGACAATGTGTGTCGAAGTGTCTTCAGGTTTTACTTGATGTTTAGTCGCCGCTCACTTCCCACGAAACGATCATAAACTGTTTTTAAATTAAAACTAAAATGAGTGATAAGTAATGACAGTTTTATATTAAGGCAAACTATGTCTAGTATTTCATATTTGTTTATGTATTTGTATGCTCGAAATATTTGGAGAAGCTATTTGTGACAATTTTGACTTAAAACTCACATTATGGTCCAAGAAACGAGGCACTATGTATTGTCAGTTTTCATCTTATGCGGATCTTTATATTACTTTCAGCATAAATTTCATCCTTATGACTGCTATTTGGCACAGTGCCGAATAAAAAGAAGATAGGGAGAGAGAATCTGAGATAGGAGAGAGCGTTCAATTTTTTTATCCTGGAATTCTGAAATCCTCACCACCCCACATATATTTTATTATATCCGCGAATGACTCCCAATGTTGTTGTATCTTACGAGAAAGGGCACTTGTATGATGCATTTACTGCCTCTTTTGGTACACAATGCGCATGCATGAGTGAAAGAAAGGCACAGGATACAATGAAAAAATATATCGTGTTTAAACTGGCCCTATAAACTGGATTGAGTATGGGAACCTAAAACTTTTCTTCCCTTGCTTGAATTTTATGTTTTTTTGTGATGTCTGTACTGTGTCAATATATAGTGTGCTTTATGCATGATAGCAAGTAAAGCGTTTAAAGGTCTTGGTTGATAGCAAAAAATGTGCAATTCGGGTGACGAGGACATATCACATCACTCGTAAGATCCAGGGAAATGCATTCTTAAGGTTTATCTTTAAAACCGTCGTGTGTCATTTGAACACGCATGAATATATAGTGTTGTGAAAAATGTGGTTATGATTTTTACTTTTCATTTTATGGTACATATACGTGTATATTTACATGCTTTTCATTTCTTTTTTATTTTCGTGTTTTTTCTCTGCTTCTCCAAACAACTTAGACTTGATGTTGGATTATCCATGTTGAGAATCTTTGTTTTCACACGACAGTAAAAAGATCATACCTATTCTCTTTGCGGAGTGCGAGTGGCTTTAATGTAAATGTGACCTTTTCAATTGCTCAAGTTGATAGGATGAAATTCTACGAAAGACTGTTGAAATTTTAAATTTGAAGATTTAAGACACCGATATTTGAGTTATGAGGTATTTACCAAAACTTAGTAAAAGGAAGATTTTCCCTGATCTTTCAAAAGGATTGATATGCGGATAAAGTAATAATGACCGACTACCGATTCATTGAATAAGAAGCGAACAGTGAGAATCGGAAGCTTATTGATTCTTACAGGCTACCAAAAGTTTTTTTTTACAAACTTTTGTTACAATAAATGATAGAAGCATGTATTTGACTAGTTTTGTTCTACGTTTCAATTTAAGATTTTAATTATGAAATGACATGGATAAACAAGGATGAAACTTAAAGGCAACTAAAATTTCCATTTTCTACTCTTATTCAACCAGTACCGCAATAAATTTTTGTCTTAAAGCTATCAAACGAATATAGTGTACATTTAATATGACAGAATCGTATATAAAAGGTTATTTTGTACTTCTGTAAACGCAGGTTGAATATGTACGATCTCGATAAACTGCATTGAGGGTTGCTTATATATGCATATAAACTACTTTCCTAAAATGCGCAATTCCACAGCACAAGTGAACTGATCCTCCCATTAAATTATACTATTGTCGTTGTCGTGCTTTTCATTTCATTTGGTCTCTCTTTCTCTGTCTCCGCATTATACAATTCCCGCACTCATTTTCCTTCTCATCAGAGTGCCTATTGTCACTGCTAAAGTCTGTGAATATTTTGTGAGTACTGCGTGTTGTGGATACGTCTTTTATCGTATTCACAGGAAAGAGGACGATGAGAGATGTATAAAAAACGTTACAAGAAATAATGGTACTATATCCAGGCATTACAGTTACACCCCGGCCGCCTCTTCTCTATAAGTATGCCGATTCTAAATGTGAAACTTTTGTCCTTTTTCCCAAAATCTACACTGCTTTACAAAGAGCGTGCTGGTATGTGAGAGATACGAGCCATGAAGGAGAAAGAGCGAGCGCATCAAACCCAGATAAAAAAGGACATGGAATGGGCCTTTGCGTGAGCATGTCTCAAACCACCCATGTCCCATCTTCAGCAAACCCATCATCTCTTACAACACGCCAATGTAAATTCTAATGGCTATGGATATTACAGTTTGTGCTCTGTGAAAGGCACTATCTTATTACTACAGCGTCGTTTCGTTTCCTCTCGGGCTACCATACTTACACTACGACACACTACTGCTCCACTACTTCTCGTGACTTTATCCATTCCTTTTTTCGTTAAAAAATATTGATCATTTCATTTTGAAAAAAAATGTTCTTAACTTTAAAGAGTTTTCTTGGGAAAAAGTGTATCTTTGCATTAATATCCTTTTCAAATGTGTTGTTCCGTTAGACATCAGTATAATTTGAAGAGTTGTTCCGTTTTGGAGAATTTGAATGATATGCTTTATGCGAAGTTGTACGGTTTTTTGGTATATTGTATAAGGTGCATGGAAAAGCTATAAAAATTTAGAGTGGTAGTGGTATGCATAATACAACACGTACATTGGTAACGTGATGTACGTGAACATAATATACTCACTCGCAGCAATCAGGAAAAACATTACTTTTACTGCAACTACAACTGACTCTTTCTCTCTCTCTCTCTCACTTATCGGGTTGAATAGACTATATGAAATATATAAAAAGTATATAAATAAAAAGGGAAATGTCTGTTGTTGTTACGGAGGAAGAGAACTCAATTTTATGACTGGAAAGTGAGAGAGCTGGTTTTAAGGTAGAGATATACATTATATACATTGTGGTATTGTACCGTTATGTTGGAGAGGTAATATGGTAACAGCGATTTGGGAAATGGTTAAGTGGATCGGGAATCGTGAGTTCGTGCTGGTCTCTCAATCTTAAATGACACCAAGTGGAAATGCCAGCACACGTAAACGGATCAGATAGATACAAAATGTGCGTATGTGTAGCACATGTTTATACACGGGAGAAATAACTGTAGTGGCCACACATTCACCCATTCTATTGTTATGTTATGATACAAAATATCCACTATGCTTTGTATGGAGCAGTTGAATGGTAATATATCCTTTACTACAAAAATCGTACCGGTGTTGGTTTGGTAGTGTGCTGTCTGCCGCTATTGACATTTTAGAAATTTAAGAAATGACTCTGGAGAAAGTGCATATATATGCCCCCATCACATGATATATAGAGACACAACGATGGCAAAAAAGAAAGGCACTAGAAGAAATAATGGAATGCAGAAAATGTTTCATAGGAATGTTTCATTTCGACAAAGAGAGCATAACCGTACATTCATACCAATTTCCTTCTTTTTTTGCTTCTGGTGTAGTTGGCACAGAAAATCGCCCGTTCGGATGAGAATTGCTGGAAACAGAGAAATTCTCTTGTTATTCGAAAGTATACAGTGGATTGACACAAATAATGGATGGATTTTTATTAAGGACACGAGAGTGACATTTCGGGCTTATGATAAACGCCTTATTTCAATGCATGTAATGTAGCCCATTTCCCCATTCTTACGTTTACAATAAAGCTTGATCCTTTATTGCACTTTTGGGAACAGTTGCTGTTGCCATTTTTAGATGTTGCCCTTTATCCATGTTTATTTAAGATTTTTTTCCTATCCGTTTTTTAAAAAGAGATGGCTGACATTATTTAACTTTATATGATTTACTTCAAAAAATTCTTTCGTACCAAAAAAACAACATATTTTTAACATAGAATAGTATGCCAGTAATTTTGTTATCTCGACATAAAGCAGTGTTTTCGTAAAAATTACTTGTGCTAGTACAACCGTTTATATTAACCGAGAAATGAAATTTGTAATTTTCATCGTGACATTTTTTGAAAGAAAGCTTCTCTTGTCTTCTATACACATCATATTTATAATTTTATTGCTGTGTATATACCAACATATATTGTACCATAACTATTACTGGTACACAATTTTTCATAAACAAAATATTCACACAAACTTGTTTTTATGTGTTATATCATATGATAATATTCTCAGAGAAAGTTGTTTCGGAAGCGGCAGTTTTTTCGGAGAAAAAAATAATACAAGACCCATCTTGATTATAAAATGCAGCCTTGAGCTCTCATACGTTTTTCTGTGTATGGAACTATTTTGGGTTTACGTAACTTTCTATACATTTAGTGGAGTTCTAGTAAGCGTATTCAAACATGAAGTAGTTTTTCTCTTTTAACAGAAACGTAGATACATATCATATTATAGGTGTGTATCAATTACGTTGCTTTTAATGAGACGAGTATGTGACAAGAAGTAAAACCAATTCCTGTCATTCGTATACCACAAATACACACGACAGAAAATGACAGAAAGAAGATAGGATGACGACAGTAAAACATTAGGAGCATCTGCTTATTTGGATTAGCGTTCTAAATTATACATTATGCAGTTGGAACATATATGATGCGAGGGTTTTCTCATTTCTTATGTACCAACAGAACGGTGGTAAAAATGTAAATTTAAAATACACACATTCATCCGCCTTGACTACGCCGTAAAACGACACACGAACATAAGGATAGTCACCATATCTGCGCCGTAAGTTTACACGGAAAGAAAATCGTTATCTGGAGTTTCTCCCAAGCGACTCGTATCACTTGATCGAGTGCAAAGAATTTAAAACTGCCAATTCCAGATTTCTTTTATCGACCTTATATGTCACTTGCAGTATTTTTTCAGTACCACTCTCTTACTCTGTTTAATAAACAAGATGCCTAGCTGTGTTTTCGATTCCCTCCTTTTTTCATTATTGGATTACACAATCCTCTTGCTCGTTCGAAATAGTATACATGCCTATTATACGGCATTATATGATATTCTTATGGGTTAGTATGCTCTTTCTCGATATTTGTAAGTGTATCTGTGGAAAGTGCTTCCGAGAAAATTATTTTTGAAATCTCGAATACATGCTCAACTTCTTTTTACACAAAATTCCACAAAATAAACGAAAAAGTCAAGCTTGAAGGAATAACCACATAAAAATGTGATAAATGCCTTTGAATAAATATTTTTTTGCATTCCCTCTTTCGATCTTACGGAAAGGTTTCTTGTCTAGTTTTACATAATACATAGTTATAAATATATTGCAACAATGTCGAGGGATCGGCCTGACTCACAATGTGGAGATAAGACTCACACCCTTTGTGTCTCCTTGTCGTTCTCATTGTATGCATTATTATTAGCCACATTTCTATTTTTTAAATCTGGTTTAAGCTTACATGATGTGTTGCATGGACAAAACTGGAGGTATGCATTTCTGGAATAGATTCCCTACAGATTGAACACGAAACAAAATGGTATGTGTAATGTTCTTTACAGATTCTCATGGAGAATCCTAGCATGCATTGTTGAAGTGCAAGAGATGCAAAGATATTTCTTCGTAGTGTTAAATGCAAAGTGATCATCATCATTGGATGGATACGAAGAGAACACGCTCGAATTCATTGTCAGCCTACACACATGTACGAGATATACAATACAAAAGTACCTCTGTAAGCTGACGTTCTTTCTAATTTATGTGACACTTTAGATGTGGTACTTCAATCCCAGGGGTCCTCTGTAAGTCTGAGGATGAGTAGGTCTCTGGCTACTCATGTACCAGAAAAAAGTATTATGACTTTACTTTGGTGCATACAATGTACTCCAATCATGATGGTAATGGTGATCATCGTGCATACAAGGAGGTGACTTTTTTCTTCTTATATATCCCTTGACGTAGTACACGAACTACTACTAAAGAGAAGAGCATCCACCCTCAGAAATATATATTTTTTATCAGCAAGCAGTCTTATGTCAATGGTCGCTTGTATGCTTGTATTTGACATTGTCAAAAATGGTTCATTGATAAAAATAAGTATCTGCTGAAGTGAAGCCCATTTTAAAACTTTCATTCTCTTTAATATTTATTTAATTATGGGCTACTGGGAACAAAAATTGAGTTATTTTGATTGGAAAAGTATGTCGACTAGAAAATAGTATTTTGAATATAATTTGATTACCCAATTTAATGTAATAAAAAGAAAATCATTCTTTTCTGTTTTAAAGTTCAGTACTGTTTTTATAAATCATGCTTCTGGTATAAGGTTTATCATTTCATTGCTTCTGATGAGATAAAAATTTAAGTGTTTGTTTTCAAAAAAATTAATTAAATTATCTAATATTCTCTTCAAGAAAAGTTGTTGATAGGAGCCAAGCAAGGCAGCTCTATTTTTACCATTTCCAGGAACATCATTACAGTGCTTATATGCATTACACAGGCATATAAAGACTTTTCATTACGGCATTGTTAAAGCCAACCATGCAGTGGAGAGAGATAGGATGAAATCGTAGAGAGATGCAAATGAAAGCGTTGGCTTAATGTGGTTTTGATGAGATGGCATATACAAGTGTATATAAAAATACACGGTTTATAAAGTAAATATAAATTTTATTTTTTTATAGAATGTAAAAACAGGAGAACTCTGTTTACATATAAAATGCATGTGTTTGTTGTGTGTAATTTAAAGTACGGTTTTTTAAATTGCCGTTCCTCTCCTTTCTCCCCTCATTTTCCACCACTTATACCCATTTATCTGTGCATACATACGTTGATATAGAGTAATAAAATAGCAAAATAAACTTCAATTATTGCTCATAACAGCATTCTCATCTAAAGGAAAACAGTACTTTAGAGACCAAAATCTAAGCTCACAACTCACTCATTTCATTTTGTACATAGAAAAGTTTTTAACTTTTTTCTTTCGACTGCGCTGCGATTTCCACAGAACACAAAAACATCACCACTGCTTCTCTCATACAAATAAGTGGGTCGTGTAAAAAAGTTTTTATATTCGTAGAAATGAAATTACTCACTTTTTGGCTAGAGGCAAATCACATCTAAAAGTATACTTCACTCAAAGTAAATATGTCGCTACCTTTTGATTAGGTTTAACACACTGCTGATGATAACAAAAGGAGATACAGTATAGCTGTTGTCATTTAAACTAAAAAATAGATACAAACTTATGGATACGGTGTAATAAGTTAATTTGCATTAGTTTATTTTATAATTTATTTGAAAATGTTGTTATCCACTTCA
The DNA here is from genome assembly GCA_034693345.1 of Entomobrya multifasciata. Taxonomy (NCBI): domain Eukaryota; kingdom Metazoa; phylum Arthropoda; class Collembola; order Entomobryomorpha; family Entomobryidae; genus Entomobrya; species Entomobrya multifasciata. The sequence goes on along the minus strand of JAQFXM010000090.1, from coordinate 32,371 downwards.
AATAATAAGTTTTCTGATTTACTGTAAGCTGTAAGTATAGTTTATTGAGACATAAAAAGACTGATATGCACTCGAAGTGATGTTTAAAATTATACTAGATTTCAAATTATTCCCTTTAAATAAATATTCCAAACAATACCGACCCTCCAGTAAAATGTTACGTATTATTGGCTATAAATTATATTTACTACAATATACTTGTAATAAGTAAATAAATCACACTCAATTATTACAAACTGTAGAACCGTCTAGAACTGTAGAATTATGCAGTCTCAATATAAAGTTTACTAAAATATTATAAATTTATTCGTCTGCATGCCTAAAGAATGAACTGATAGAAAAAGATAATCAGACTTTACTTTTATTAAAAATGTAAAATATAAAAATTCATGGGGGCATTGTAATTTCCTTGATTTCGATACTAATTTCTCCTAAAACAGTAGAGAACTGAGCGTAAACTGTTAATTTTTGTTTGATGATAATGAGCTGGGTAGTTTTTTTCTTTCTAGAAAACACAAGAACGTTTCAGTGCAAATAGTGCGGTATGAAAAGTGAGTGATGAAAGGGATAAATGCAGCGAATGCATGCATGAATGTAGCAACATAAAATCGTACTAATGAACAATTAGTCAGCATCGTAAAATGTGTATAAAAAGTCAAGTTTATGAATCATATAACATGTGGAAAACACCTCACTTCCTTTACTATCTCCACATTCTACATACAACATACGAATATATACTATATGTATGTACATACGTACATTGATTTTGACAGCATCGTGTTTATATATATAGACCTAACTTGCCATGTATTTATATCAGCTATTTTATTTGTACCCTTTTTGTTAGACAAGCTTCTGCAGCGAAACCGAAAGTTGGCCCTAACGAAAATGTTTTTACTATTTGCATGATCCCCCAGTATGGACCATATAAGTGTATGACTGTTTGACAGTGTAATAAAGTTTGTTATTAAGCTATAATTACGAAAACAGTTACTTATTCACTCGGTGCCATTTTGATTATAATCTCATTCAAACGCAATATATAGCATTGTTTGTATATTGTAAGTATTGCCACATCACATATAATAATAACAAAATGTATTTTTTATTATTTTGCCTGTCACTTGGTCTATAACTCTTGGATGACTGCAAGTTTATTTATCGAACATTTATGGACTTTGTTTTTCTATAGGTGCTATTATTCTGTGCGTAACAACAAACCAATACCCTTGGAGGGCAATATTTTGAAGTATATCACGGACCTTGTATATGATATGTAGAGTTTCAATTTGGAAATCAATAAATTGACGTTAGCCATTTTCTCACATTTATAATTCGTTCCTTTTTTGTTGTACACAAAGAAATCAGGGAAAAATTATAAAATTAGTTATATTCGCATATTTAACAATTGTACAAGACTTTGAACATTGAAATATGTACACCTATTGGTGTTTCTAACTTACATACACATAAACATGCTTTAGATGTAAAGTATTCACATTTAATGTTTTCATTAGAACTTGTGCTGATTTGAAATGAGCATTTTAGAATCTATAAGCATTAAATATGGCTTGTTATTTAAGAGGGAGGAAATACGGAGTTGAAATGAAATTCAACTTTTATTTGTGTATGGAAAAAGCATTGAAGTAAACTTTGTGGGGAAATATAACAAGGAGTTTATGCTCACGTACCGACCATAAATCATTTTACGGGCTGGCTCCTCCTCCACTCTTTCCATGTGAATATTATATTGCATATAATACTTGTTTTGTGTATATAAATGAACTATTTTTCATCCTCAACATTGTTTCTGATAAAGAAATAAAACCCTTACCATATTCTGGGTGTGAGCGAAGAAGTTGTTTTCCACTGGGACATAGCGTACAAAAGCCAGTCACTTCACTCGTCATGAACATCCAGTGTAGCGTGCAGCATCAGTTCCCGGGAATGCTCCAGCTTGATATGATTCACTCTGTTTACTAGTTTTCCTTCCATTAACAAATCTGTAACGCTCTTCTGCAAACAACATGCAAGCATTTTTATTAGAACTATAATATAAAAATAATACTAACAGTTAGAGTAATAGTAACAAGAGCATTAAGAATTGATATTTGATGTTCTGTATTCCTTGCATATTTTTACACTTGTATTTTTATATTATATGTTAATGGAATTCTTCTGTATGTTGTGCCATCGTCATTAAGATTACGATGACTTATCACAACATACATCATAAGTGTAAGAACATCATACTGTATGACAAGAATAATAATCAGATTTATTTTTTAAATATTAAAAATGTACACTGCAAAAAAGGTTTACATCCGTACATAATGCGTATGCATACGTACTTATATCGTTTTATACATGCATAGTTTTAATATAATCTGCAGGGAACTTGCGTGCAGATATTACTCGTGAAAAATGAAACTGCATGATATATGATGCCATGTGCTCATCAACTGAAAGTGAAAATAATGTATGTAATACTTAAAATATATAAAGTATGCTGTAAACGTAATAAGGTAAAACGCAGCTGAAAAAAACTATTGATTTTCTTACTCAATTCACATTCATGCTGTGCCCGTCATGTGCGTGCGGTTTGATATCTAAAAGTGCGTATTTTTTATCAGGATAGAGATACTATGTTAAATAGTAACATAAAATACATATTTGAATGCCGTGAATATCCAAAAGTCTTGCACTGTTATTGAAACTGTATGCAATATATAAAATATGGCATTCACAAAATATCGAGTGGGGTAGACATTTCGCTTTCTTAATACCGTTGGTATTTCTAATTCCCAGAATGTGCCAGAATATGTATATCATTACAAGTGCTATACTTGTGCATCTGCCTCTGTCTGCACCCTAAAATAGCACAGCAGCAAGCATGCACTCTTCTGCATTTTTAGAAATTTACTTTTGTTTTCTCTTTCCCCTCTTTATTTGAATGATTTCACGAGGAGATGACATTTGAACCATTGAATTTCCATTGAAATGGCTTCCCTTTGATAGAATTAGGATATCTTGGTGATTTTCTTTTGAAATAAGCACATTTTATCGACCATGACTGACTGGATGAACGTGAAAAACGTATAAAAGATTACCTTTTCTTGTCAGTAAACGAGTTGCAGTTAGTAGTAGCAACAATAGTATATAACATGCTATACTCCAGTTTACACTGACTTCAATATTTTGGTTGCACTCTCTCTCTGCTTCGTAAACTGTTGGGCTTTATCATCATCATCATTATAATCATCAATGTTTGCTATGAGTACGCCGTTTCACACAGATGTGGCAAGTTTTTTTGTGATGATGATGCTAGCTGCTTTGCTGCGTACTATCGTGGTCGTGGTTGAGAAATGAAAGGGAATATTTGAAGTAAAAATGGGATGCTCATTTATTTACGCATGTCCTCTGAGTACATCCTCCTTTGCTTGGCTTTTGTGTATCGGTATCTTTACGCACAAAGTTGCGTAGTTGAGTGGTGTACAATTTACGTTTATGCTTTAAATTCTCTTCTAATCTCAGCTCGATAGAGGACAGGTTTTCATCTTCCAATTATTTTTTCCTTTGCAACTGACTGTGGAGTTTTTTTTTCATAATAAGACTCTCGGGATAATAAAAATTCACTGCCATTAATTTCATAAAATGCAATCTTAACTGTCAGTATAAAATTCGTGTACGTTTTTAATCTCTTTTATATGAACAGCTTCAATGCAAGTAAATGATATGGATTCTTTTGTGAATCAAACTTTAGAAAAAAACTGAATTCGAGAACAATTTCTGGAATCTCATTTTAACCATTGGGTTGGGTTGTTGTATTTGTATAGCCAATATAAAAAGTAAGAAAGCAAGCCACGAGAATGATTCATAAAAATGGAGATTACACGGAAAAGAAAATGGAGAACACAAATCTTCGTCAGAAGACATGCATTTTGTTAAAGGAAGAGGTGGCTGAGAAAGCTAAATTATAAGTTTAACGGTCCCGTTGACATTCAATGATCCATTGCTTTTATTGCCTGCAGCTTGTTTTTTTGTTGTGGAAGCCACATCGGCCTTTTTAGGGAATACTGAATACCAAGAAAGATATATGCCTTCTTGCTCTTTTAGGTATTGCCTCTTGCCTCCCTTCTTGCACTCAAATAGAAAAGAGAGAAAACTAATAAATCCTGGGTTCAGTGAGTCAAAAATAAGTAGTTGTGGTAGTGGCACAATCTTTTTTATGGGAATTTGTTGTAGACAAAGGCGCGGATCAGTACCTTCCTCCAAAAGTTTCAAGAAAAAGGCCGAACACAAGAAAACATGATACAAGCAATAAGAAGTAGTTTTGATGTACGCACTGACCAGGAGGTGGTAATTATCGTAAAATGAAACGATTTAAAAATGATGTTGCACACACATGCTTCTTATTTTAACATAGTAAAAGTAAAGGTTGAGTGGTGTAGTGCAATGTAATGTAACAGGGAACATAAATATAGCAATAACAATAATGTACGAATGCAATATTGAAGTTAGTTTGGTAATTATAACTCTATCCTGTAATGACCAGATTGGCCGCATTATGATTACACACGTACATTAGGTAGCCAGGTAGAACATTTTTATGTCTTCATAGTGCAATGAGAAGTGAAAGGATAAAACAAAACAATCAGTTTCGGTAAACAACAAGACTCCAGCATTGAAATGGAAAAGAGAAGGATGGGCGTAATCATTTTTTGTGAACAGACTGTACCTATATGAATATGCGTAAATTTCACTCTTGACTATATTATCATTACCATCACCTTAGTCTTTCTTTGATCAGTAAAAAACAAGAGACACAAAGCATAAGGCTAGAAGTTTATATAAATATAAGAAGTTATAGTAAGCTAGTATGTATGTCTGCCTCTATATTTTGGTGCGCATTCGGGAAAAGTGATAAGGGCCAATCGAGTTACTGTTCAGTGGAATTGATGATGATGCTTGTCTCCAGTAAAAAGCCTTACGAAATAACCGAATGTACATAGATATTGCATTAGGATTTTGTGTTAAAGAAAACAGACTAGACAACTTCTTCATTTTCTTAATGAAGTTCTGATATCAGAACAACATGTTTGATTGTCATTGTCGTCATTTTGATAAAAAAGAGGAAAAGGATGCAAAGAAATCAATGTTAGAAACCAGGTTATATGATTAAGTATTGCATTCTGTTAGATATTCCAGTTTAAATGGCTTAATTCAATGAATTCTCTTATAGTGCTGTCCAACATGAACATTAGTATCGAAAATCTTTCACGTAATATTTATGCAAGTGTTGTTTACAAAGCATTGCAACAAAAAGGGTCAAGGACAACACACGAAAAAATAAAATAATGTTTTGAAAGTTCATGGGTAGACTCAGATTCTATAAGAAAATACTGCATATAATAACCGTGTAATAATAAAAATTAGATTTCGGGTGAGGTACAATGAGGAATATGGATTACACAGCGAATAAAAAGTTCATTTTTATAAGTACATGTATGTGTGTTATACTATATTAAGGGAGATTAAATTTATGTGTGCTTCTATAGTGTGTCCCTTCTTTATTGGAGACATACCGTTGGGCTTGGGCTTATTTTATTCACATTGTACATTTTTACGAGCATTATTCCGCATCACGTAACTACTTCCTCAGGCTTAACTTGATGGCTATTATAGCAGCAATAAAAGTAATAATAACGATAATGGGTAATTGGGAAATATATTATTATGGCTAGGTGAATAGTTTCTTCCTCCCATTGCATCTCTCTACTTCTTTCTTGAAGAAAGATTTTTTCTGGCCATTAAATGTCTCACTACCCATTTAATGTTTTTATGTTAGACTTGATGATCAACTTGTCATTTCTTTTGCTACAATGACCAACGTCCAGGCTGAATGGCTGTAATAATAATATAATTCACCATTCTCGCTTATTAATGGTCAGTATTCCTAGCTGGACATTTATAGTTACCTGCTGTTATTGCATCATTATTTCTATGAAGTGGATGCTTCGAATACCTACGACGAGACTATGAAAAGAACTTTATCACATAGTTATAGTTGCTCTGTTGTAGTATAGCTATGTCAAAATGCAATAATACGTGGTCGTGTCCTTATTGTCAGCGTATCTTTAAGATGCACTTCATATTCAGGTGTATGCATTCCCGAAATGGGGTGATGGTGACAAAGTAGAGAATAAAGCAGTTGTAGCGTACCATGTTTTACTTTTTTCAGTTTCACTCCACATTTACATGCATGTCTATTATATTCAAATAGATAGTTACTATGCATTCCAGATTTTTGTTCACTGAGGAAAGAATAGTAACGTTAGCAATAGAATTATATTTATTAGAAGCATATACATATCTAGTAGAGTATTTAGGCCTATTTGTTCATTTCAGTCCAAGATTGACCTTAGAAAAGAGAAAAATGCTGGGAATAAATGGAAAACACAATTCTTCCAGTTATCGTCACTTTTAATAAAAATTGTATGTGTGCAGGCTTGAAAGCACTTGTATGTGACCCATAATGTTTAATGATAGTCTAATATGGCCATTTTCCCATGGTAATGGATTGGAATTGGATATAATAACTGTCCACGCAGTTGACTATGTGGTTATCATTATGAAGTTGCTGTTTTTATTAACAATTTCTTGAAAAAAGGCTAGTTCTTTGCTTATGACATGATAATGATGACGATCATCGGCATACCGTGTTGTCAGTGTCAGTCAGTCAAGTAACTTTAAATTTATGACTAGATTTATAACAGCTCGTTACCAAGCTGCTCATACGATCAAAGATCATGTTGACCGTCATCGTCATGATAGTTATGTTATATGATATGAGCACTTTTACACAGAAAGGAATCTTTGTCCAAGTAGTCATGTAGCCATATTATTGGTCGGACAAATGCAGCGTAGCATATTATTCGTGTCTTAGACCAATGTTAATTCTTAATATACACAACGATGAAAACTGAATATTTTTGTGAAAGAAAAGGTTGAACAGACAAGGCTAAATTGAGTGGTTAGGGAATATGGAAATACTCAAGAATGGTTCTTAATTTGTATTCTGAGGAACAACCTTATTACATGCAATAATATCTCGTTCATAAATAAGTCAGATTAATCATGACAAGAACGTGAAGCATACATCATCATCAATGTGGTAATTCGGTGCATTTGCAACTGCCGATTATTGTCGAAAGTCGTACCGAACAGAGAAGCCGGCAGGTAACGTTTAATATTGTGTACTTCATTCGAATGTTGAATGTGGGGCTTGAACAGTCAATTGAGTTAATTACTTCATCATGATATAATGGTAAAGTCGTAACAAGAATAATTATGATTTGTCTGTGTGGTACACACCATCATAAAATTGTAATTTGCATAAAATTAAGATGAACTTCTTTCTAAATTCTGGGTAAGTACACAATCTAGTAGAACGAAATAAAAAATATGAGCTGTAACGTACCTATTTGGTTTACAGCTGGAAAATCCAGTTTACACATTTTTTAGTTTGAATAATTAGTGGATTAGTACGGCAAAATTTAGACTTGGATGTTTTAAAAAATGTCCAATAAAATATTGGCAAAAATATGGCTGAGTATAATGGCTCCTGAAGAAATGGTTATCTTCAATTAAGGCATAATTTAATGAATATAAAACGAATGATGTTGGCTCTCCGCCTTAATAATATGGCAAAGGCTTTCTTGATTCTGGGTGGCATTATATCTCACATTCTAGGTGCATAATATGTATACAGGTATGTATTTTTGAAATGTTATTTTGTACCGGAACACGTATAATATCATATCAATTCATCATTCATTACAATGGCAATTCCATCCTGTAACTATTTTCTTTATGTGAAATTACCCTATCTGACTGGTATTAATGGAGTTCAAGTTTACTGACTACATTTTACGGAGGACAGATACTCGATAAAATAGAAATCACAAGCTATATACCGTGCAGTAGCATTTAATAATTAGTAATTAAGATTTTTTGCAAAAATTAATAACGAACGTTATTGCTACATTCATCTGCTATGATTGAGATTTCTGTTTTAAAACTCAATTAACATAGAAATTATTAATTAGCTTAAACTTACAAGTTAAGATTCCCACCCTAATAGCTCTGTCTGAGTCTGTACAGAAAATAACTATCAATTTACCCGACTACGTGACGTGACTCGTATTTTAAGAATATAGCGACTTATTACGAATGTTCAAGTTAAGACACTCTATAGCATTTTAAGAAAGATGTTGCAGCTCTTTGTTGAAATGAGCTCATAAAAAACTTTCTCCATTTAATTTCCAAGTTTTGTCATCTATGTATATGTACTTTGAAGGATTTATTACCTGAAATGGTGTAAATTAATGCAATTCTCTCTCATTGTGTCTTTAGTTTAACGGAGTTTTATAAGTATTAAGTACACGGTAGAGAGGACATTTTGACGTTGATATCAAGATAGTATCTTTTTGTTATAAAATACATTATACGAAATAGACTCACACCCATCGTCTTCCTCCTAAAAGTTACGTTCAAAACAAATTTAAGTTTGGAAAACGGATTACACATTTCGCTTCATTACACCACATAACACGACATGAAAAAAGAAACTTTTGTAATGATGTTTTATTATTAGATTTCAAAGTTATTTTACTGTGGTAGCATCTAAGTACTCCACTACAAACATTATTTCAGATCTTATAAATAGTCATCTGGTAAAAGTTTTCATGTGATGGGATGTGACGGGTTATTGCTCTTGTTTTTTAGTTAAGACATGTTCTTGTACGATATATTTTTCGTAAAGACAACTTCACAACATACAATTTTTCTTTTAAAGAGAATTACTACTTTCAAAGCTGTCCAATGTGACCACAACTTTGTTTTATCAATGCTTGTCATCAGCTATATATATGTACTTGTTTGGTTGACATCTTTGAAAAGAAGGAAGAACGTAAAGAGCAGCAACGACAGATCACCGTAGCTTTCGTATTATCTTAACGTTCTGCTCTGCTCCTCTGTACAACTTGGTGTATTCTAACATGATATTATGTATCAAACGACCTATAAAAAGAATTATCTTGTGTAAAAATTACCACATTAAAGCATATAAAAAGTAATGCCATGATGAGCCATGTTACGATCAGGCTACCTGTGATGATCTGCACTTCTTCTACTTAAAAGAAAGCAGAAACCTCGTTTCAGGTTTTAGTGAGCTAAACTCCCTTTAAACCATTTTTATGCTTGCTTTAATGACAGCTCGATTAATGAAAAAACCATTTAGGCTAAATTAATGGCTCTACTTATTGTAGAAAACGTGTCCCAAAAATTGTGACTATAAGTATATCACTACGACTTTTTTATACATTGATGAATAAGATGAGTTGACGGTAGCAGTTCAAATGTGAGAACCCATGAAAACGTATTTTATGGTTCCTTAAGACAGCTTAACTGCACTTTGGAATGATATAACGATAAAACAAAGCCACTGCAATGCAATATTAATGCGTTACGTTAGTGGAATAAAACGCATTGAAGCTATAATGGCTATTATTGTATCTTGATGAGTAATGATGAGTACTTGTTTATTTGTAGAGCGAGCAATAAATTTTAATGAGAATGGCTGTTTTAATGTATTTTATTACAGATTTGGATTGCTGGACAACAGGCCCGAATGGATGTCCCCGTCGACGAGGTCGTCAAACGTACACACGTTTCCAGACATTAGAACTGGAGAAGGAATTTCACTTTAACCATTATCTCACTCGTCGACGCCGCATTGAAATCGCCCATGCTCTCTGTCTCACTGAACGTCAAATCAAAATCTGGTTCCAGAACAGGCGCATGAAGCTCAAAAAGGAACTTAGAGCTGTAAAGGAAATCAATGAGCAAGCCAGACGGGAAAGAGAGGAGCATGATAAGGGCAGACCTTCAAAATCAGATCGAGGTGATAGAGAAGACAAAAGTTCAAAGGACTCTGGGAAAAGCAGTGGAGGAAGTAGTAGTAGTAATGGTGGCAGCAGCAGTAGTGGGTCTTCCTCAATGAAGGATCATCACAGTCTTGGCCATTCTGGTCTTGTAGGGGGAGTGGGCTCACTGGGAGCCAATGAGAACGGCAAGCTACCCATGGGACTTGGCGGACTGTCAGGAATGGGATTACCTCTTGGTCTCGGAAATGGGGATGCCCTCAGTGGTATGGCAGGACTTGGTGGTCTTCCACCAGGTATGGCTGGACTGGCTGGTCTTGGAAGGCTGAATCATCATGGGTCATCTCCTTCAGGATCTGCTGATTCTTTAATGAAAGATGATAGGATCTCACCCATAGATTCACCTCCACCAAAGTAAATTGATTGCTAACTGAGTTGAAATGTTTTCTTCCTTTCTTGTTTTAAATAGCAATATAGCAATACCTACATAAGAAAAGCCTCCAATAACATCACCACGACGGGAAGCAATAATAATACCCATCTGTCGTTAATAAGATAAAGAAAAAAAAACAAGAAAAGTTTATGAGAACTAACTGAAGAATTTTTAAAAACACAAGATAATCGATTTTTAGTACCCGAGCGTCGAGTGTGCAAGGGTCGATATATGAATGTAAAAGGTATCAAAATTTCAGAAAAAAAGATAAATATACGTTTCGTCTCAGAATAAAAATAATACAAACAAAGATACATTATACAAAAACAAAAGCAATCCACTTACCAAATGTTCGAAACCGTATTATACGTATAAAAGGCCTTGCCCATTAAACAGACAGTCTCACTTTTTTGTGTTAATGGGCTTGGTGTGGTTTATATATTATTAGGAAGTAGACGAATAATCAGTTAATTTCTAATTAATAGTTAAGCATACAACGTTTTAGATGATCTGAGTAGTATAGTGTTTAGATGTAAATAGATTGAGAAGCAGAAAGATTTAAAATATATAAAAGGTCTCAAATGTATAGGTTTTTATTATTGCAACTTTTAAGGAAAAAAACACATTTATTACGTGTTAGAGAAAAGGAAGGGAACTAACTAATTAAAAAATGATTATTTTGTGCAGTAAAAGGTTGTTATGAATGTTTTCAGGAAACTTTTCGAAACTTTCATTTGTGCCATTACTTGTTAAGTTTCTTTCAGCCAAGATACTCGCTGTTATTATCATAAAAATTATTGTTATTCATTTATATAATATGTGTACATAAAAATAAAACTATTGTTATTATTGTTTTGTGGTTTAACAAGCCACGAACGATGAACGAGAACTACGTATGTATTTTGTTTTTTATGGAATATGCCAAAATGAAAAGAGCGGATTTATAGTTTTAGTTCCGTTTTGTGTGCTAATTAAAAATTGTTTTGGCAGAAAGAAAGGAGAATGATTGAACAAGATCATGAGCATTTTTTGATCCCGATGATATTTAACTTTAAAAATTAACGTTACTGAATACCAGTTGACATTACATGGACGAATATAATTTTTGTAATTTTAATTATAATTAAATAAGTAACTTATATTTTTAGTTAGTTTAAATATGTAAGAATGTATGAAAATGTACATTTTAAGTAAATATAAATGTATAATTGCTATACAATACATGTATGCATTTTAGCTATAAATTATTGTATTGAGTTTGAAGTGGAGGTGGATGATAATTTTAGGTAGAATATAGGAAAAGAAGTGATTTTTTCAGGATGTCTTCAATATATACTCTGTTTATGATGAAACCAATATACGTAATATTCTAGCTCACATAAATATTGAAATATTAAATTTCACGGGGCACGTTTGTCATCTTTGCCAAATAAAAGTGAATAATTTAAGTTTTTACTTTTTTGGAATGTAACGTTTAACCGTTTAACCTAAGAATGTATGCAACCAATATACGTAAAACACATTGTGCAACATTTAATTGTTAAGATAGTTATAATAGTTAGATTGTAATTTATGTGAAACCCTCATACTACCAAAAAGATATTGCAAAATCATGAAAGTCCTGTAGATGCCACCATGATGTTGACGTGCAGGAAGTTGAGTTCAACTATGCATTATACCTTAAATATACGTAATAAATATTTATGTACAACATAAAACGCAACCAATATACGTAATGTCAATGATGACCTCGAACAATTCAGGATTACTACATTGTTATATAATGGTAAAATAATATTAAATATATAGCACATGAATGTAAGAAATTTAGGTGTACATAGATTTAGGTATTTGTAAAGTATTTAAGTATAATTATCAGAGTTTGAGTATCAATTAAGGTAAAAGATAAAGGTCTTTAAACTCACAAAATATAATTATTAAAGATACTCTAGTTTACGATTCGACATTGTTTAAAACCCTCATTCGTATTTGGAATAAGTCACAAAATTTTTGAATGATGTAGAATGAAACTTTCTTTTTTCTTATTCACAAGTTAATTGTTTATCTTAAATTGGACCATCATCACACATAAGTATACCGGTTTTACGGTCCTGTAGCTTTTGTAGGGACAATTTGTTTTCTCAACTTTAGTATTTCTTGTGAAATATTTCCAAAATTACAGATAAAAAATGTATTTTGTGGTAACCAGTTGAATTATGAAAGCAATTTTTATTATTACTGGTTTGTTCATTCATAAACGTATTCTATATTCGAAATTCATTCATTTTAGCTACAAAATACTACAAAAATTTAGACAATTGTAAAATGAACCAAGATTGGTAAAATGATGCAACAAAAATAGTTCATGTCATTTTGTGCTCTGTTAAAACCGCAAATGATTCAATCAAGAAAACCAAAAAACATACGATTTGTGCAATCATACACTTCATAGCAGCAAAAATGCTCGTGATACCTTTTTTGTTTCATGATTTCTTAGTCCTACATTATATTTTATTCAAATTGTAAACCCTGACGTTTTAATTTTCGACTTCACGAATCAATATTTAACTTTAAATGTGGCACCGGTGCATTATCTTTCAATCAATAAGTTTCAGTTATCCCATGAAATAACATGATATACGATTTTAAACGAATTGCAATTGTAGATAGGTTATATAAATAGTAGCTTGATAGTTCACAGATAATTGAGAATTTTGTGGTTGACAAAATATGGAGTTAAGTAGATTGGCGCATAAAACAGAAATATAAAGAGATTTTACAAAACGTATGTATTTTGTATGATGAATGAAGTCTTGAGAACATAAAAAATAAATATGACAGAATTCGGCATGATAGTAGTGTAATCATTTTTATGAAAAAATATACATAAAACAAATATTTAGGTTGAATAATTTTCAAAAGATATGCATAGATAAAAACATGATTGCATGAAAAAACCAAAAATATAAATCTATATACCCACAATATTTTTAAAGCTGAAATTAATACCAAATTAGTATAAAAAATTATAACAGCGATTTCTTTCCACGTATAAAATGAGTCAAGTCTTTACTATTTTTTTGTTAAACCACTTAAAACTCGAAACCTTCTTTTTTTGCAAACCAATATCTTTTCAAAGTTCAATGTATTCTTCTGATAATAAATACGTTCTGTGAACATTTTCTTGTTTGCATTCATCAATCAAGTCACCTTATTAGTAGCACAGAAAATGTATACTATGTGTGTATGCGCCACCGCTAGTTCATAAAAACAGGAAAAGCTTTGCAATGCTAATCATTTTCAGACGTAATTTACCTACCCCAAGTTTTATACATGTAATTGTTGTCTTCCGGTTAAATTTTTAAAATACACACATAATTCAATATCTCTTAATAGTATGCATCTTAAGATAATGTGGTGCAATACAACCTTTTCTCTTGAATTCCCACAATTAACGTAGAATTCCACACATGATTTACATTTTGCTAATATTTTTAAAAGAAAACTGCCCTTTAAACTTTCTGCAGTTTTATTTCTTTTAAAACTGTCTGGTAAAGAGTAATTAGAGTTTGCTTTGGACGATTTATCGTTAGTTTTATGTGAATATTTTAGTGGCGCATGCATTTGGTGTACATATTTTAAGCTGGTGCAGCAAGAAACTATATTTAATTGTACATATGATTAGATGAAGATGGTGGAAATAATTACATTAATTAGGGACATTAAATCAACCTCTCATAATCGAATTACTATGATTATTGTATATGTATTATTCATTGTTGAATATTGTATGAAAATTTAAAGTGTATATTTTTCTGATTCACCACTTAATTACGTGTTATAATACGATTTCAATTATGATACTTCTGCATTTATGTTTCTCTTGTAAGCCCCTAAGATATTTCTGGTAGTCGGTCGTACCACAATTTTTGAAACCCCATTTTTATCTGCATTCACATAATATTTGTTTAATGACCCTTTATCACTTTTCAATTGCGTTTGCTGTAGTACAGACGGCTCTTGTATAATGCAGTTAAAGATTCATTCGAACCTAGATTTCTTCCTTTCTGCAAATCTACAAAATACTTATATGATATCATAAAGAGAGGTATGGTGCATAACACATGCATTACTTTTTGACACCAAGATATATACTAAAATTGGAAGGTATTTTAACTTAACGTTAGAAGAAAATATAAAATTTTATCGAAATTTAAACAGTCTTTAGTTTTAAAAACCACTAAATTAGTGATAGCTGCAAGAAATTGAATCTGTCGAAGTAGAAATTCAAAGAAAACAGAATACATCCATGATCATATACGTATTAGTTTATAAAATGGTGTAGTAGATTAAGGGTAGGGGTAATGTGTTCCATATATTAGAAAAACGGAACGTAAAATTAAATTAAAATGCATAAATACGAAATATTGTACTGAATGTTTTGATAGACAATTGTAGCCAATATTTAAAATCCCGGTGAAGGAATGAAAACGACTATACGTACTCAAGACTTTGTTTCTTAATGACTAGACAATTAGATTTAATATAATATGATATAAGTAGGATGTCAGCAGTAAAACACTTGGTTGAGAATAATTTTTATGATTGTAATCCAAGCGGTTGTTAATTTTGTTTGAGCTAGATTTTCATTCTATTTTAACCGAATATAGCAAATTCTCAGTAACATAATACGCATTTCTTATGTTTGTACATATAATAGACATACATGGTTTACTTTGTTTTAGAGTTAAGCATAGATCTAATTTAATATAGATTACTTGCAAAGTAGACGTGTGTATGTGATTGTAAAATGTTGAAATTATTCTTGTTAAATTATATAAATAAATGAGTAGTGTAAAATTATATGTAAGTAGAATGTAGATTAAAAATTGAAGTATAGTTAAGAACTTTTTATTTAGAGGTATGGCAGCACTGTTAACTGTCAATTTATTAAATAATTTTATTATTGTAATATAACATGTTATAGTTTTAAAATACATGCATAGCTCTCTAAAATTTAAAAAATATTGTAAGTTCGTATTACTAATATGTAAAGAGAACTTGGACAAAATGGAATATTATAAAAACTTGTAATAATGAATAAAATATGTGTTGAAATATAAATATAACCAATTTGCATTCGTGATCTTCTTTTTGTAACCTTTCATATAAAATGTATGTATCTATGTTTCCTTGGCATGCTTTTATTATTTTCAAGGTTTCATATCAGTTTGCTATGGGAGATCATAGCTGAGAGTGGAGTCGTTTCATCTATATTGAGGATTTTTATAATGTGTGGAGAAAGATGGTACAAAGTATAAAAAGCTTGAAACTTTAGGAAAGTTTGGCTTGATTCAGGGATGTTGCCGATGAGGCGCATGAGACATTACGTCGTCTCTGGAGCCATTATTGACCCAAAGCCGAACCAATGAGAGCGTAGTCATGGCTGTCAAAACCACACACACAGGCCATTTAATCGAGTTTTTCCGAAGAGCGGCACTCAGACCACTGCGTTAACAACAATTCTATGGCAATGGATAGGAATAAAAAACACGTTAGGAGGAGAAACGGTGTTGTTACTTTTCTGTGGCAAATGCTTTCCTTGTTGCTATGCTGGTAACATTGGCTGTGTTACATGTACATGGAATATAATACGCGAACACAAACATCCTTTTTAGATTCATTCACAGAACATACAATACAGTCATACATTGTTGCACTCATACTCATGCTGATGGCCGATTTGAATTCAGTTTTAGTGTTTGAATAACTTGAAGTTGATTTCAGGGTATAAAAATGAAGGGGTGCAACATAGAATAGAGCAGAAGGATGCAGATGTAAAGAAAGCTTACATAATATAAACATGCATACATATGTGCGCATCTATGTACTTGCATCCATGTGAAGGGTCCCCCTACCTATATTTATATAAAAGGTATATGGTTGAATAAAATCCTATTATTAAATCAGAAAGTTTAGGCATTTAAAAATGACGCAGGTAAATGATGATAGTTGAGTACATGGCATGAAATGAAGCATAACGAAATTACAGTAAATTCAAAATTTAACCCATTAGCTACAAATTTTACGGATATTAAACATTAAAAAACAAACCTATTTGATGTAAACAAAATTAATTCCAAGGTGATTTACTTTCACTTCAGTCAGCGTGCTTTTAGTAGATTATGGTTGATTGAAGCAATAGTTTTTAGATGATTTTCTTCTGATAAATGATTAAAGGAGAGATTTGTGTAGATATCAAAATATTTTGCGGGATATTACTTTCTCATTTACACACAAATTGTTCCAATTTATGTGCGATTTTGAGATGACCTTGCCCTTCCCTTGACATTTGAATAGGTAACTTAGGCTTTTCTTGTAGAAATAAAACAAAAACGAGACAAATGTTTTTTTCCTAACCATAATTTCCATTCATTGAGAATCACTAAACACAATCCCTTTTAATTATAGCATCAAACAATGATTATCACATTGTATGCTCCAGCGTGGCAAGAAATACGTGTAAAAATTCATAGCATATTAAAAATACATGCACACAATACGATGGACTTTGTGTTTTACTTTTACGTATATCGTTAACTTTGTCTGTCGAGCTTTAACTAAAAGAGTGACACCCTGCAAGTAAAGTGTACACTAAGTGAACATACGCCAATGCACCCGCACGACCCATGTGAAAGGGATGATTTTACGAAGAGTTCGACCCTATCGATACAGATGGAACTTTCACAACCGTTTCTTTTTTTACGCACAATACAATTGAATATGCATACTTTGTTTGTACTTGTACTGATTCTGCTTTAGTAAATGTGTTATACATACATAAAGGGAGGTATTAATTTGGAATATATGAGCATTTTTTCTCGTTGTTTTTAAATCGTTATTGAGGTATGTAATTCTTGTAGCGCTTTTACTCGAATAAAACAGACGTTATAACTTTTTAAATAACAGCAAATTTTGCTAAACTGAGAACAAAGATTCGTTTCATTACATTTTACTTTTCAAGTGAAATTTTCATTAAATATTGCTAATAAACGACATAATGATCCATTATTCTAGCCATACATCTCGTTTTATGAATGACGAGGACCAAATGTTGTCTACTTTCAAAACTAAAAAATTACAACGTTACTCTGTGTGCCAAGTACTTGTACGTTTTATAATATTATGCATATATATTTCTATAAGCATTTTTCCTATTAAGTTTTCTTCCAGCTTAAAGCGTCCTCTCCATAAAAAGTATTACACTCAGCTCGCTCCATTCTCACAGGTATCTGGTAGTGTCTGGTATGACCGTGGCATGGAACTACTGGTAAAGCTCATATAAAGCCGCTATGGTTAATAAATATTTCGCTTTGTTAGTCATCTCAGGCTCATAGCTCATATATGTGAAACAAATAAATATTAAAAGATAAAATGATATTTACTGAGAATTCAAGTTTGAGTACACTCGAACTGTTTTCCTAATTAGTTGAATTAATCAAAAACAAAAATATAGAATGACGAGCATGATTAAAATGTTAAGTTTTAGATTTGCATATCAAGTTATCACGAGTGGGTGTAGTTCGTCATTTTTCCATAATATAAAATGCTGTGCTCATGAATATAATTACAACAAGGTAGCGAAATTGTATTGACTGTTTTATCATGATAATTTTTACAAGTTAAAATAATGTCACAAACAATGACTCAGTTTTTGAAACAGAAAATTAATCGTGCCTACATATTCATGCATAAGTCCCACTTTTTCAGAGATCAACCGATCAATGTGATACTATTATCTGGCCCACACATTAAACCCCTTTGTCATCGAGGTCAGTACTACACTAAAAGGTACAAAATTTCTATTTATTTCTCATTTTTTATTTTAAAGAGATGCAAACTACAACCACGCATGCTGTGAGCATACGTCCCTGTGAGCCCTGTAAATACGTCGAACAAACACCAAATCTGACGCGTGAACACTCCCACCGATTTCTACGAAACTTGCGTGCCATTCCTTGTCCATTGACCATTCCTTTTTCTTGTGGGCATTACATAGGTATCTTATAATGAACCTCGTCACATCTGAAACCCTTTTTTCATGATTCTTTGAGTACAATAAGAATGTATATACTCTTATGATGATAGCTACACAGAGAGATATTATCTGACACGACCATTAGGATAATTTATGCCTTGTTATTCCTCTTTTAAAAATGCAGAATCCAATCCAATATCCAATCACCGATAAATAACAACTCCTTTGTAGGCAAACCCTTGATGAATTCCCACCTTGTACGCCTAAAATTTATTGTACTATCAACTATCACATTAATAACAGCAAACCTACAGTCTATCTTGTTACATGGTTGGTAAATTCATAATACAAAAAAATCCACCCATTGAGATCCTCTCTACATGTTGTTTACGACTTTTCTTCATCGGTACACAGATTTTTATGCTTTTTTGTCTTAGCTCACGCAGGGATTTTTTTTCGTAAAGGGAAGGGTTTTTCTTATTTCATTTTGTTTCGATTTCAATTATTCAAACATTGTATGCATATGAGTTTTTGTTACACGCATGAGTCAAAAATACACCTGCAAATAATAATCCCAAAGGAGTAAGGTGGCGGTCATCCATTTTACTTTCAAATCCACTCTGTATAAATTATAATGAGGATTTTGTTGTGAGCCCTAAAGTAAAATTATTTAATTCTGAATAGACTATGTATTCTATATATGTATATAGAAGGATGGAGACACCCATAGAGCTAAGCTCTCTTATGAGATTGGTAAAAAGAGTTAGTATTAAAATAAGAAAAGCGTATTATCGAAAAATCTACAGAAAAATGATAAATATTCATACTTTTTTCTTATGCACAGAGTTGACTTTTTTTCTTGCTCCCTGCGTGCTTATCTCTGAGCTTGTATGCTTGCGCATGGTACAAACACGTACACTTCACTTGAGTAAGGAATGACTTTTCATGTTTTTCCTGCCGCACACGGTACAACTAGCTTTTTTAAATAAAAAAGCCGAAGGCATCAAAACATATTTCAGAATTTAGATAGTATATAAAATTATAAATTATGATATTACTCTTTTCTCTATCCTGAAGCTTCATCCCCAGCCGAAGGAAACAGGTTTGCTTTGCCTACACAGTGCATCATCCAAAAAAATATTTCGTTGGTTGGCCCGTTGACTTAAATAATATCAACGAAAAAGAAAACAAACGTTTTGATGAGACTACATATATTATATTATATTCCTATACGTGCATTTTTACACGAAGCATTTTTTGGAAACCTCCTCTTCTTTTTTCTGAAAATGCCTCTTCTAATTCATTATTTTCATTCCATGCCGTGTTATTTATTATAAGATTAGTATAAGAGACTGAGCAAATGAATCTTCTAAAAACATAAGCGTACCTTATTTCCTTGTTCAGTCAGCCAGTGAGTAAGCCTTGTCTTATTCTTCTCTGCACAAGCAAGCAAGAGAATTATAATGGCTTGTTAGAATGCTCGAGAGAGTATTTTTTCGTGGACAAACCTTCTTTTTCCTTTGGGTATGTGACATTCATAAATTGAAAGATCCTTCTAATTTATTTTTATTATCCTGTGCCAAGCAAGTTACCAGCGCATATCGGACGAACAAGGTTAGATTGAGTTTGGTGCAGTATTAGCACGCAGTCTGCCCAACGGTATTAATATACAAAGTTATAAGTCTAACCTGACAGGCTATTTCTTTAGGAGAAAACAAAAAGGTAATTTTTACCCTTTCCTATATCATATATTTGCTTTGTTTATGTGTACCTTTATCAAATGCATGTCATATTTTGTGATAAAAATATTTTTCGATTTCCTTTTTTTTACATTAAACAAATTCCTCACCTCGTTTATAAGTACATTCATGATTTTTTAATCATTAAAATCTTTTTGGTATGCCATTTTTCATTTGATGAATTATTCTCACTTTTAAATATGTAAGATAACACAAAATACACTTTATCATGCAACAAAAATGTAACCTTGATAGAAACTGTTCGAATCAAATTAAAATGTTCTTTATTCATATGCATATGGAATCTCATATCATATCGTAATGAATTTCATCAGTTTATCCTTGTGACAGAATTATGTAATGAAGTAACCTCGTTTTTTATATATGTATGATGAATAAGAGTATCTGATTAAAGTAAATTTCTTGTTGGTGTTGGAAAATCTTATACTTATGAATTCTATGAATTTTAATAATACAACTGTCATTAGCAAGTCATTATCTTACCTGAAATTTAAGATCCATTTCATTTCTTACGTTATATATATATATATATACATAAGTAAGTACATCCCTTTGTAAAAAAATGTAATATCGTACATCACGGAAACTACCATATATTCACTAAGCACATCAAACGAAATATTCCTCGTGTTGTATTTTATGTTGTCGATTCTTACAGTATCGTGTTGCTGTCTGTTGGAGTTATTTATTATCATCATCCTATCATCATGAAATGATATGACTTACTGCTAAATATGCCGAAACGCTCTTTATATGGTCACTTGAGAATTTACTTATTCCTATTTCATTATAACATACTCTACACCACCGCATTGTGATCACTATTCATTTTTTCTTTGTGCATGAAAATTAGGAAAACCTTCATTATACCTTTTTCATGATTTTTTGGTTGGTAATGATGATGACGAATTTGAACAAACTATAAGCATGATTATGATTACTGAATGTTGTATGTACACTGGATATTAGTAGGTTGGCTTATCATCAGTGAGCCGCACATGATACACATATATTGTATGTCAATGCTGATGAAAAACACAGAACTCATTAGCCAAACAAACATCAACTTTTGAGAGAAAAAAATCCAACTACGTATTTTTCTTCATTTGTTCACTATTCACTATTAAAGGCACGCAAATTTACTTGGTTTGCTAATTGCAGTAATGCGTTCTTGAGATTTTGATCTACGAGCACATTGACACGACACGAATACAATCACGAAGACTAATATGACTTTGATGGCTAATGGCTTCACAACTGAAACTTCAATTCAATCTCAGAATTGTCAGGCAAATGGTGCCATGCAATCAGCACAGACAAAATTGCAATGCTTTTGAAATGGCGAGCTACGAAAATTAAATTTTGTAGACAGAAAATTGACTTACTGAGCACATTTTTCATGTTCACCTCATCTTGATCAACTGACAACTAAAAGGAGTAACGTGACAAATTTTGAAAACCGATTCCCAATAATAACATTTTATTGCTGTGTACTTTTGTGTAAAAATGAGGTTAAAAATAGTAAAAAATAGAAAACGTCTTAAGAAAATGTTTTTTAAGCTTGTACAAAAACCACTTTCTAAAACTGTTATTATAACACTTACATGCTTACCTTTTCTTACCCTTTTTATATGGCTTTGATTACCCTTTTATTGCCTTTAACGTTATTGCACACTTTTGTCTCCAAAAATGTGCTCTACTCCCATTGACCTGTTAGCATGCAGGTTAGGGGAAAAAGATGAGATCACTACCGCCACCAAAGAATTTCCTTTAGTTTTCAATACACCCCTGTAAAATGCATTGTTGTCCAACAAATAAAAATAAAGGGGTTCAATAAAAGTGAGAGTTGCGTTTTAATACTTAAAAAAGAAAAAAATAGCATTCCAGTTAAAAAAGGAGAGTCCTCACAAAAAAATCACGAATTTATTTTTAGAGTACACGCTTGCACGTATACTTTATTGTTGTAAAGAATATTTTTTTGGGACAGTTGCCGGAAGGGCCAGAAATAAAACCAACAATGAAGTAAACAGACGTCCTTCTTTTTGTCCATTTGTCATTCATTTCATCACAGTGTGACAGAAAAAACAGAAAGGCGACGGAGAGTCCTCACTTTGTCAAACACCAAAAGGTTATTTTTTCAGTCTATGCTTTAAGCTCAATTCAATAAAAAAACTCAGGATATTGTTAGAACAGCAAAAGATACAGCAGCTTTCATGCTTTAAAATATCATGCCAGTAAGAAAAGTAATATAAAGTTTTATTGCCTTCCACGAAAAAAAGTTTTTAAGTAATATTATGGTGTCATTAGTGTTCATGATAACGCAACATACCTTTCGACACCTTCCTGTTTTAGAATTTTAAAGCAATGGTCAGCAATGGTGACTGGTGCTGGTTCGAAAATTGATCACACTTTGATTGATCAGTTTTATAAATTACAAAGCGCAGAATTGTATTATAAAATGATTTACTTCATGAATTTAATGAATTGCTTTGTATCAGTTTGGAACTTGTAAAAGAATTTAAAATTAGTTATATGAGGAAAGATCAGCACATCATTGTCAAAATATCAGGACAAACTCTTTTTTATCCTCTTGTGGGTTTGACCTTCATTAAAAAACCGTTTTAAAACAACGGTTTTCTACATCCTGGAATGCATCATATCATGTGTGCATGTACCGTTAAATTCGAAGTTTGGTTTTTGGTGTGTCATAAAACAGTAATTAGCTGTAGGATAGGACCACTTTGTGTGCATTGTACTTAAGGACAATACGAGTAATTCGTAGTATTTTTTAAGAGATAGCAGACTGAAGGATGAATGTCGTGCTTGTTAGTTTGTCTACATGTTTGAAAGAAGGCTGATTGAGCAAAGTGAGAAGAGCACTAATAAAATAAAAAAGTCTCAAGAATGCTATATAAACACACATGACAATGGTAAATGCGAAAGAGTGAATGAGTAGTAAAGGGCAATAAAAGATACACTCTTTACTATTTTACTACCACTGCTTCTCCTTCGGTACTTCACTTTTTACACACACATGAAGTCATATATACTGCATCGGATATATAGTCATATAAATATCCCGTAATCCTTCTATGGGAGTAAAATGTATGTAGAATGTGATCATTCCTAACAATCCCTTATAATGGCACATGTGAGAATTAAAGAAAAGCATTGCGAGCCATAAGAGATCTCAGGAAAGAGACAAAGTTAATGACCTTGCTGTTTTAAAGCTGCCCTTTATGACAATTTCAAGGATACTTTTTAACCCCTCCAAATGATGATGATAAGGAGAGAAGAGAAGTCCAATAAAACATGCTTGCTTGGCACAGTCAGTTGAGCAGGTTAGGAAAAATAACTATGTATGAAAATGGAAGTAAAAATAGTAATATATTTTTATTCCAAGATATCTTCTTCAGTTTGAACAATATTTCTCCATTCTCATTCATATGAGAACACACTGGGATATAAAAAACCCTACTTTGTATGTGTACATTTGCGAGAAAGAAAAAGGGTAGTTAAACCCGTTGTCTTTGTGATGAATGGATAACGGGATCAAAACCTTTAAAAAGTACATATTTCCGGAACTCTTTTTCTTGCTTTTTTATCTGAGAAGTTGGTATGTTTGACTTGAAAATGAGTACATGTATTCGAATGTATGTATGTATGTTCAATTCTGAAATTACTGTGAAAGTAGAAACCAGAGAATTCTCAGGAACAAAGCAGTAATACAAACGATCCCAAAACGTTCCAATAATAAAACTCCTACGTTGCATAAAAAAGACACCAGATATTCTAACGGTATATGCATATATGTGTTTAATATAAAGAAGGGAAAGAGTGGTGGTGGAATGATGGGAATGGAAAATGCAGCAACTGGATGAAAAACTTGAGGAAATATATAGACAGGGGAAAATTCGATTGGCTGTCCCAACGCAATCTTAAGGAAAGGCCATCCAGCTAATCGAGTTAAATTCACAAGGGAAGTTTTCAAAACCTAAAAAAAAGAAAAAGCTTCCAGTTTCTTTTCCCAAGAACAATATATTACGTGAATGTATGTATTCTTTATATTTTTATTCTGTAATAGTAAATTGACTATACATTGCGCTTTTCGAGATTCGTTTTTTAGAAAAAAATTCAGGAAATATATAAATACAGTTTGGTTAAATGCTCGCAGTCTCTGAGTTCATCTTTTTTATTCAGGAAGCGCTGCCTTTACCATTTAAGCTGCTCAGCAGAACGAAACTGGCCATTCAAAGAAGATGGGATTTCTGACAAGGGATCACTTAGCATTATTTGATAAAAATGTGGGTTTATATGCACTCAAGAGAGAACATAAGGGCAAAGTTAGTGAATGGAAAATGCGTAGTTGAAAATGAGCAGAACTGGACTCTTTCACGTGACAAAAATACTGCTTTTCGAAAATTTGCTAATATTTTATTACATGCTGTTCTCATTCTAAAGTATTTGTTCTCAAAAAAGATAAGGTTTAACGCCGCAGCTTTAAAAAAAATTAAAGTTAAAAAATATGAATGTTGATTTGTAGCTTAAGAACAAACATGCATAAGGAAGAAAGTTGGTTCGTTCGTTGGTTGTTCTTCATCCCACGCATGAGTTCCAACAAATATTCCACAGAAGTTAAAAGAATTTTGTTTAAGGGAAATTAAATTTTCAGTTGATTTGTGTTAGATTATACTCATTACGTTAATACTAACTACTAACTAATAATAGCAAACTGCATGTCTTCTCTGTCAATGAGACAGCTTTCATAACCACACGCTGCATTTAGGGACTTTGAATGGCTGAAAATCGGTAAGGTCATTCATTAGTGTTATGTTACCTTTGTTAATATTGCTGAATCGGAATTCCAATCCTTTACAAGAACACTTCAACAGACAGTATAAACGTCGAGTATATAAGTGAAGTGAATAGACAAAAGTGAATGTAATATGTACACCAGAAAATGCTTTTTACACTTCCGAAAACTCGTTTAAAATGCTTGCTTTGTGGTTTCGTTTTCCTATGCCTGGAGCTCATTTAATCCTTGTATCCAGGTTTCATGATTATGATGATCATTTTGAATAGTTTGTCGTATCCAAAGAATGCTCGGAGACTCAACGTATACAAAATATATGGAACACACGATCATGATATGATGATAGTGTTTCGTTCTCAAGCTTAAGGAGCTGTTCTATTCAAGAAAGGAAGCTCTAGCCCCAAAATGTAATTTGCATTTATCACAGTGTTCTCTCTTCTTTTCCTCCCTCCCTTTTCTCGGTATGGTTTTCAAGCGAGGATATTCAAATGCATCTCCGTATTACAATATGAATGGTGTAATTCTGTTCGGCTTAAAAGATATAGAGTTTCAATGTAAGTATAATCTAAAGCAAAGCAAATATGCATATAAGAAGCAGCCAGGGATCCTATATTATGGTCGCTTGATAGATTTATGTTCCAGCGAAAGATCGTTTTAAATCCCGGGTGATTTTCGCTTTCCACCTATTTCTCTTCGTCTTTCCTGTCCTATCGTATGGTAAGTTTGCTCACTGTACCCTTCACTTGTTAGATGACGAAAATCAAAAGATTATACACATGAATATAATATGTATGGTAATAATGAGACCAAGAAGCTTTTGGGTTTGCCATCAACCTAGGGCTAGAACATCTCATGATCCTGATTCCTCCGTGGTGATTTCATGAATAAAAATAAGTACAAAACGGAAAACTGTGAGTGTAAATAAATCTGTTAAACCAAAAATGTAAAAGAAAGAATTGTTAATTTAATTTTAATTTTATAATAACAAACATTTTATTATGCTTTATTTGTAAATAACATTTTTACATATTTATAGAAAACAGAATATTTTGATAAGATATATAAAACACGCGAATTCTTTCCCAAAATCGTTTCAATTTTTTGAAGCTAAACATATTGATTATCGATCGATAAATATGTATGCGTGTATAATATAATTCAAAGTTTAAGACACATTTGAAATGCTTGTAATTTTAAATGAGCGTTTCAAATGCCATCCATTTCGCCATCACTTCCACAACAGAAAAAAACGATCTCATATTTAAATTTTTAGCTGTACCTACATAATAATAGCAATAATACCAGTATTTTACTTTGTATGCTAGCGCTGGAAAATCTGTTTCTAGCGTAAACATCTCTTGTAGTAAGCTTTAAAATGTGTTTTAGTGAATTTCATCCAACGGTCTTCTTTTCAGTGAAAAGGCACGTATCGTCCATTCAATGTAGCATTTCCTCTTGATGTGAGTTTTAATTCCCTGCTCACGTCCTTACTTTAGTTCCTTGTATTTATGTGCCTTGGGAATGGGCTTTGGCAGCCATTAGACCTCGACTATACATGTAGGTTTTATATCAGTATGTTTTGGTTCATATAAGGCTATAGTATAAAAATAATATCTGCAACTATGTACCAAAAGGAAAGAGAGAGAGAGAGCAAAAGAGAAAAGCTACAAAAGCACGAGATTCGGATTAAACGGGATAAAGTCAAACTAGCAGAACCAGCTTTCTCCTTACAAAATATTCCTTCTGCCTTCCCAAACACAACTTTTGAAACTCCATGCCGTGTCTCAAGTCAGTTAGATAAAGTTAGTCGTGCTAATACTACTGAGGACTTTTTGTTGTAATCACATTCTGTGTAGAATAGACATGCACAAACTTTTTTTGGTTGTATAAAGTTTTCTGGTCACACAGTGTCCTTATGACTTTGCACGACGGATGTTGCAGCTAGATTACCAAAACAATCAAAATAGAAAAATATACAGATTTCCATATGGTCGCATGCCGTTTTTTTTGTCTTCTTGGAATCCAAATGGGTTTGAGTCGGAAATGAACAAACAAGACACAATATTGGCACAATCATAATCAGACATACATAATATGAAAGGTAGCTAAATGTAAAAACTAACAAAAGCGCATCTGTCTAGTTGCTACATGCTGTCATATGTTTGTAATGTCATTTCCTTCACAAGTATTTCTGTTTCTCTTTTTACAAATAGTTACATGTCAGTTTTTTCTCCGAGAACTAATTGAAATTATATTCACACATTTTTCTTTCATTGCGCAAACATTCTTACGTAATCAGAAAGAAAAGTAAAGGTAAACATATTTCATATTTTTACATGCTAACTTAATTCCAAGGATTTCATCTCATTTGCTAAAAATATATTTAAAATATTTTTCTTATTGTTCTAATTTAATTATATAGCAATCATATCATTCCCAATCTATATATTTGTCCAGAAAAAAATATAATCATAGTTGCTTCATGTACTAAACATTTTTTGAGCACCAAAAATATTTCTAAATTTTAACGAAATCAGCTACACAGTGAGCTCACATCATTAGGTTTTTTATTAATGCGTAGCCTTCCTAAATTATTGTTTGCTGGAACTCGTTATGAGGTTGATACTACCAATCTGCGGATAGATTGTAATTGCATCATGACTCAAAATATCCTGTGGCGTTTTCTTTTCTTTAATTTATTTAAAGCTGACCAAGCAGAGTTCAGATTGTTACAACCCCTTTCCTAAAATAAAACAACCAAAACAAAAAGAGTCTTTAAGTAGCTCCGTGTGGTGGTGAATTTACTCATCCTCCTCAGCCGATTCACTAACTACATTCAATGATCAATGGCTTACCGTACCACCGTAGTCCACTACTACCCTTTGTCAGAAAACAAGGCAGCTCGGAAGGTAGCTTCGAAGACTCGCTAAACTTGTTCTTATCTCCATCTTCCATGTACGGTGTCCATGATGCTTAGGGCGATGTTGCCTCTCGTTTTCTATACTAGAGTAGGTTGATAGGTAGGTAGAATAAGAAGTACATTGTTTTCTTATTGCTTCAAGAAAACGATGAGCTGCCCTTTCCATTTTTCTTCCAGTCGGACGGAATTTATCCATTATTTATTCTGTCTCTCCTTCCTACATGACTCCTGACTGGTTTCTTGGGGATCTTATGAGAGACCTGGAAAAAGAAAAAAGGAGGAATGTAATTTATATATGAGTATATCATATATATTATTTCATGTTCATTATATATACTAAGAAAAATCCTCTTATGCTATATGTACAAGGAGGAGAATTGAATGTTTTTCTTGAAATCATATTTCCTGTTAAAGTTACTTCAATGATCCAGAACGAGTTTTCAGTATTTTTTCCTGAACACAAGGTAGTTTATTTCGGGGTACCTCATTCGATTCGTTCAATTTTTTTAGTGTTTTTGTACAACTTATTTCTTTCCGAAAAGTTTTAGTCTACGTAAAATGGTTTGGGCTGAGGTTCCCGTTAAAACTGAAATTGACTACTGGGAATGGCGAGCCTCTCACATTTTTAATAAGCCAAAAATTACTTTTCTGTGTTGTAGGAATATATATGAAAGTGGAAGAAACGTTGGAACAAGTGCTTTGCTACGTGTATTTTTTTGTGCTTTTAGCGTAAAAGAGTGCTAGAAAAAAACGAAGCCGAAGCACGAACTCACAAGAGAATAGTCCGTGGTTAATGCTTTCCTAATGTTTGCTCGTGGCATTTGCCCATTTCTCTTCATTTGATGTAATGCCAGTTTTCGGTTCATTTAAGTTTACCTTCTTTTTCGCTTTCGTTGCCTTGTGCTTTTCTTTCCTTTTCAGGCGTAGTATGGGTTGAAAATAGGATACTATAGAGAATGCACTAGAGTGAAGCAGCAGCTTACATTACATTCCAAGTAAAAAAGATAAGGAAGCAAACTAAGCTAATATATTGCGAGCTGCCAAACCAAACCCAACTTTATATGGTTAAACGAGGATGAAGAGAAGTTAGAAGAGACTACTCCCTTCTCTAGCTTTCCGGTTTCGCTCTGGAAGAGAAGAAACGAAATTGTAACTCGTATTTTCTCATTTTCTCTGAGTTAGGAGGTTTTCCGAGGGTGGAGGAAACTCATAGACATGTCAAACGAGAGATGCTTGAAATTGGAAATTCAAAGTTCATTTTCAAAGAGTCGAATGCTTAGCATGTTATATCGATATAAATTCAACTATGTATTCTCAATATGAGCGTCTTCTTAGACGTATGTGTGCGGAATTCATATGTATGTACATACTTTCAAACTGAAAAGTCGATATATAACAACCAAAAATGGAAATATCTTGAAAAACGAATGAAGTGAATTGTAAAAATACTTTTGTCATTAAAATAATTAGATAACAACTCAAAAAATCATAATTGTTTACGAACACTAAAAAAGAGCTAGTAATTACAATACAACATCCCTTGACCATATTATGATGATATAAAAAATCGTGCGGTTGGTTAGGCTATTTTTTAACCGACCCAACGTTTCCGTCGTGTAGTTTTAGAATTTCGGTCGAATTTTGCTGTATTTTGATAGGCTCAATCAAACATTGAAAACTATTTTTGACTATAACATAAGCAAAATGAATATAAGATCACAACGGTAGGAATGTAGATTTTCATCGTACTGTGATATTTCACAGTTAAAGTTTTAAATATTGAAAATGATTGTATGCTTATAGAAGCAAAGTTCTACATGCTATACTACAGCTCTATTGTTTTGTCAAGTTTCCAAGTAATTCTTGAATATAATGAATGTACCCGCTAAAACGAAAGAGGAGAAACCCTTTGTTGGTGGAAGACTGTCTGAAAAATCTACCAGTATTGTAAATCCTGCACGAAACCAAGATATTATTCATGTGATGTTAGCGAGCATGAAAGTGCCAGAAAACCATTATCTAGCATGCATTTTTAGAAAAGAGAAAAGACATAGCAAACTAACAGCATTTTTTGCTACTGGAGTGTGTGAATAAGAAGCGAAGAATGGAGGAAGAAGCTAGAGCACTAAAGCAATTTCACGAAAGGACTATAAATTATGACTAGATAAAAGGGGAAAAAGTGAAAGAAAAAGTAAAGTGCGAAATGACACTTTCCACATGAGCTCACAAAAGAGACTCTCCTTCTCTGTCTCCCATCTCTTTTTGCATTGTAGTCAAGTAGTGAGGGAGAGAGAAGCACCAGTATAACTAGGTGCAGCAGCAGTCGACGTCAGATAGAATGTCGTTTCACGTACAGATGAAAAATGGCCATGGGAGTTTTTTTCACGCCTTGAATTTTTTCCTCTGGAATAATGGCTTGCTGAGTAAGATTCTCTAAGCGACTTTCTCCAATTTCTGTCACATCCTTACCTAATTTATTTCCAGATCTAACAGAATATTTTTTCGTGAAAGCTTATGAACTGCTGCTTTTTTACAGAAGCAAACGAAACGAAGTCTAATGAAAGTGAAGAAAAACGAGTGTATATAGCGCACATGTCTCCATACCATACTCTGTGCCATACATATATAACCTGGTATATGCAAACATGCATGTATTCATGTATATATTATGGTGGTAAAATAAAGTGCTGAAATGTTAACGATAAATTTTCACTTTTCAGCAATGAAAATTCTTACAATGTCTGTGATATCATTGTCCATTTACATGTAATGACGTCAAAGGTAAATTCTAAGTTCCCAGATAGTAGATACAAACGAAGTGGCAAAAGAACAGACCAAGAAATGAACAATGCACTGTCACTGTATAATACTGCTTCCTTTGCGTACAAACCAAACGCATCATTTTCACCACTTTGCATACGTAATCATCAAAGAGTCGAGTTGGGTACATTTTGATCTGAGAGTTGCATGTTTGCAATGAAGGAAGTGATATGATATTCTTCAATTTCCTTTTTCATTTGCATATTATCTCCTTTGCTTTTCGAACTACATGAATTGAAGAGACACAATCAGCTGTAAAATATTTGCTTGGGGATACAATGATACCTTTTAGCAACTACCACTTCTTTTCTTTGCTATCTTGGTTGGATAGGATATTGCATATACTGGTTCGAGTGCTTCTCTTCAGGGAGTCACATTGGTTAACAGCAATATCCATAAAAATGATAAGATTCATTGGCAATGAAATACGATCAAGGAAAATCGAGTGCTCTTGCTTTTGCAAGTACAAAGGCTGTGTAACTGCCAACGTAACACCCCCACCGCTATTTCAAAAACGCTTTTAATATTATTATATATTAGTCATTTAAGTACTATGTTAAGGAGCTTCTGTGGCGATGCTAATGCGATCATGGTGCAACTGTTACACAGTAAACTGTGCTATGATATGGAGTAGTTGGCAGTATTTCTAAACAAATACTTTTGTAAGAGCAAGAATATAATATACAACGTCAATACACTATGAAGCAAGAAATTTTTGAACATATCTCTGTACATTTGAGGTAATTTATTTAAGTAGTGGCTGAGGGATGCGTACTATTACAAAATTCCCAAAATCTGAAAGTTTGCCCAAGGGCTACTGCTGAGGAAGTGGAAACAGTGTTAGGGGAGAAGATAGTTGCCTTCAGAAAAACGAGTAAAAGGCATAAATATCTCTTATCTTTTTTCTCTACAACGTATGCATAAGAATATACATATGTATGTGGTGTAGTATTTACTAAAATTCTTTTTTACTCGTTAATTTTTCTGGATTTTTCTCAAATATTATATAAATATTTCATCTTGAATTTATGAATTATTGGACCATGTAATAAGTACCAAGTTCAAAAAAGCCCAGGATTTTTTCATTTTACACACCGAAAATTGCATTTTAAAACATAATATACTTTAAAATTATCATTCTCAATCTCAAGTATATAATTTAAAACGTAATGATGAATGATTGAAGTGTACAATGTATTGGCCGGATTTCTTACGTTTTTCTTTGCAATCTCCATGTCTCGTCTCACTTAATCCAAGTCCAACTTTCCGATAATTTACTCATATTATCTATTAAATTAACTATTTAAATGTAACTATTTAATCATTTTGATTATTAGTTTGATTATCGATTTAAAAGCTGTCCTCAATTTTAAAATAGGCTTGTTTTATACCTGAACGTAGCTGACTCACAAACAAGTTAGGAATCTACTACAGGGTGCTTTTGTTGATTTTTTTTGAAAGACAAATGGTTTTAGTTGTACGGGTGCCAGAGCAGTATACTTTGTTTCTGTGAAGTATCTCTCAGAATTTCAAGATTATCAAGCTTGAAAATCTAGGGAGAGTGTGATATGAGATGCAGTGGAAATCGTATCCAAAAAGTTGGAAAGTGGGAATAAAAAATGTGCACGTTGCTCATTCTT
>JAQFXM010000089.1:0-77468 GCA_034693345.1 Entomobrya multifasciata | reverse complement strand
TTACTTACAAATAAAAAGCTTATTCTTCTCTCTGATGCCTTTAAGCAAGCAGCATGTCATCAGAGTCGACTTCACAGGCATTGCGTTTTATGGATAATGTTAAAGAAAATGGAAAATTAGTGGTTTACAATGGATTTATTTTTCGAATTAACAAGTCAGTGAGCAGTACTAAATATTTCAAATGTACACATCATTATAAAGGGTGCCTTGGAAGGCTAATTGTGTACAATTATGATAGAGAAACGTACAGTTATTCCTCGTGAAGTGTCTAACTCGACTCAAAACACATAGAGAAGCTCCAGAAAGAACAAAACATTGGGAAGAAGAGATGTATGGAATTAGAACTGGGTTGGGGTTGGGTGTCAAACAGAGAAAAAATATAAAGCATTAGATGATCGTCTTGATAAAATTTTAAGTGCATACAATTCGTCAAGGAATACAAGATATTATTTGTTTGCAATTTCCACATTTATATATGTTATACTGTAAGAACTAAAAATTAAAATTCGCCCAGTTTTCGCTAATTTTGCGCCTAAAAAAATTTCGCCTAGATTTCGTTCTCTCAATGTTCGGTTCGCCTACTTTATTTCGCCAAAGCGTCTGCACACGCCAAAGAAATACTAGTTTCATTTCCCATAAAAGTTCACGTCAAGAAAATCTGAACTTAATGGAGCAAACCTCTCATTTTAACTTAAACTTGTTTATTTTTCAAGGTGTGTTGAAAATGTATAAAAAATGTAAAGATTAAATATTAGAAAATATTTATACTGACACATACTGTTTTTATCCTCAAGAAAAATGTCATTTCCATCTGGCTCAGTTTCGTAAGAATATTTGTATAAATATCTATTTACACAATCTAATCTTAAGCATGAGGTGTGCTTTACTTATTATTTCCTTTTAAGAATTGTTAAATATTAGGAATATAACACTATATCTCAAATCTCAACTCCAGTACAATATAAACCTATACCCAAACCTGGTTTTGGGAAAACTAGAAAACGATGAGGATCGAAGAAAACTCAAAAGATTTTTTTCCATCTCGTTACCATTTTTACAATTTGAATTTTGTAGGCTTTATTCTTTCCTTCCTGTGGATATCGACCAGCGGTTCATTATTCATGCAGAGATATCACTAACCTTATCGTCATCATTACAATCATCATACTTCACCATTCTCCCATTTTCTGCCTACCCGTCTATCTGTCAGTGACTTTCTAAATCAAATTCACTTTTCAATATAAGAACTCTCTGGAATGTA
Organism: Entomobrya multifasciata; assembly: GCA_034693345.1. Taxonomy (NCBI): domain Eukaryota; kingdom Metazoa; phylum Arthropoda; class Collembola; order Entomobryomorpha; family Entomobryidae; genus Entomobrya; species Entomobrya multifasciata. The sequence continues at coordinate 76,207 of JAQFXM010000089.1, read as the reverse complement.
AGGTACTAACTTAACTCAATATGTACGAATATGTCGTTTTCTTTTGTATTCCCTGATTATATCAAGGATTTTTTCGCCATATACCATATTTGTTATATGCACTCGAAACAGGCTTATTTACACCCATTTTGACAGAGAGTACCGAATAAAAAATCAGTAGAAGTTGAAAAGAATAAGTTGAACAGAGAGATCTGTTCATAAGACTTTTTTTTTCTTCTTTTCAAATTTTTTTTGTGATGACTGGCGCAGATTACAGTTCAATATTTCAACGTGTAAAATAATAATGTAATGCTGATGATGATTTTTGGGGAAAAAAAGATGAATGCGAGAAGAAAGATGGAAAAGATGTTAATGCAATATTCGGTACTGACAAGAAGACGCATTTTTAATATGTAAGTATATCTCCGCTGCTCTGTTGAAAGAAAGGTGGAAAAAAGAAAGAAAAAGAATAATAAAAATGTGTGCATAATTTATACGACAGAAAAGAAGTGCAAATACCTGAGAAGAAAGGCTTACAAGTGGAGCTACACGGGAGAGAAGAGTGAAGAAAGAGAGAAGAACAGAAAAATCAGAATAAATAATAAGAATTTGACAAAGACAAGCAACATACGACGAACAGATATATTAAAGTAAAGGGACGCTTTTGAAGTAGACGCATTTTCATTTTAAAGAACTTTTTGTTATTTGCTGCATACTGTGTGGAGATAATGACTGTCTACCTTTTGCGAGCATTATGTACTCACCTCGTTTTTTAACTTTTATTAACAAAAGGTAGTTTATTTATTTTATGTGTTCATATGTATGTAAGTATATATGAGGAGGAATATGCATAATCATGTTAGAGAACAAAATGTTCATGAGAGTTAAAATCATGTAAGTGTATAAATAAAATTTAGAGATGCGCATAGTGCGCAATATTTGAGAATAAAGTATGAAAAAGTATAATATAGCTTGTTTTCATTGAAGATGTACAAGAAGAAGAAGTTGTTCAAGTTGTAGAGAGTTTGGGTTTCGTAAGCCCTCCAGGGAAAGTGACACATGAACAAAGTTTGAAATAAATATTAGCAGAGGAATAAAAAAGGAGAGGACAGCAAAATAAATAGAAATGTTTCTAATGTTTTACGTCTACTTGGATTTAAAAAAGATAAATGCTTAAATGTAATGGATATAACTGAGATATACGTATGTATTTATTAAATAATACAGTGTGAGTTGAAACGTTGGAAGTGAAGCAATTGAAAGGCAAGTGAAAGTGACGAATACGCACAGATTACACAAAAAATTGAGTAAATATAAAAACTAGATGGTCTTGTATTCATATTGATTTGAATCGATGACGATTTCCTGTGAGTACTTTACCGTTTTTGATGTGTAACTCATCTTATAGTAGCAACTTAACATTTAAGTTGTTTAATCAACGTTTATACTACGCCAATGTAACATAGAGTTCTTCTTGGAAGAGAATTACGGAAAAAAGTAAGGGTAAATATTTGAATGAAATTAGTATTTATTTAAGGTTTAGGTACTCAAAATTCTTCCAGACGCGACGTCTAGTCTAACATATATAACAAGTAGTGTAAATCTGATTGAAGTGATTGACTTGGCAACATGGCAACCCACTGAGAAGATTCAAGATGCTGAAAGTTACAAGAGATAGGTATGTATTATGTATATGCAGCATAGGTGGTCGTATCATATATTATATTTTCTACTTGCATAATTCTACAAAACACCTTATTTAATCTAGTTCAGTAGTTGTTGGATTATTACTTTTACCCTAGTATATATGCATAATGTATTATATTTTAGATGCTTGTTTCCGTCCCAGTAAAAAAACTTTTATTTTTATGGCTTTACTTTTTATTCAGTCAATTTTTAATCTCCGATTCCAATCTTCTAAAAACATGAGGCCCATTTGTTTCTTTTTTTGTAAGTAAAATCTTATACTTTTTTTTACATTGATGGCAATGAAGATTCTGTAATGTTGGCTGGCGTGGTCTATGTTCTTGAATGTATTCCATGCATAAATCCCCTGAGAGTATCTTGTGAGCATGTTGCCATATGGTCCTCAATGATCCATCATTGTAAGAGCATCAATGACCTCAGAGTCAATGTAAAAGAAGCTACATCCCACTGTTAAATATGTTATTAGGATTATATCACCGGAGAAACATCATTTTGTGTTGTACATGCTATATACATAGATATAATACACACATAGTTTTCAATTCTCACACATAACCAAAAAAGATAACTGTGTAGAATGCTAATAAGGACCACCCTGCCAGGGTCGGCGAAACAACAAGAAAACATATGTACATAGATACATAAAAGAATACACTTTTCTTCCAGACGAAATTACTTGTAAGTTCCGTGGCGTCTTTTCTTAAACAATTCTGAGATGCTTTCTCCTCTCTCAATTCCTCTTTACTGATGCTACTAATAACTTTCTGAGTGAATTCGTCTTTCACTTCTTCCATTTTCTCTCTCTCTCTCTCTCTCTCGCACAAACACAAAATCACAATCAGTTCAGTTGTTCATCGAAAAACTACTTACGGGACTGACATCTGTTCACCTTACTTGCTTCACAAGAAAACTCGTTTATTCACTGAGAAAGTTATGTGAAAATTTTCCATTATTACCGTGTAGTATTATGAATAATTTAAATATGTGGCGCCCAAATCTAGACGGTTGTAGCTACTTTCATTCTCTCCCACTCTCTCTCTCCTGATATGTATAACTGATTATAATTCAACTTTCCTGGTTGTAGTTCACTGTAATTATTATTTCCAAAGTTAACTTCTTTTTCCCAAGAAATAGTTTCATTTCCCAGCGGAGGAAATTGATTTACGTAATAATATGAATATGTGCATAGTATACATACATGTATGGCAGGGCCGATGAGATTCCTTCACGTGATTTTGATCGTTTGACGAAACAAACAAGAATTGAATAGTGATTGATTTTTTTGTGCTAAGCAATATCATTCGCTAACTTTTCGAAATGGTTATTTATTGCGATTTACATTCATAATTTTTGAATTCCGAAAGGGCGTAAAATATGAAATTAAAACACAAGTCGAAATTGATGCGACACGTTGCATTTAGGCCGAAATATTAGAATTTAAGACTGACCACAGGACAAAGATCGTCCACAATGACAATTGACGAAAATTAAAACTTGACAATGTTTGATGTATGTGTTTTGTTCTAAAATATTGTGAATTTTAAGCATACATAGTAAATTAGATACAAAGGAGGCCAAAACAAAAATAAATATTGTATCCACCAAATGTTTTCCTGTGTAATGTAATCCTGTGTAGAACTACTCACTCCACTCCGTCACTTTAGTCTATTTATTTTTGTGATGAAATCATTAATACCACTTAAACATATATAAAATATATAAAAAGACTGTACCACATACAAAACAAAACAAAGATGAAATGTCTAGTTGTCTACTCAAAAATATAAATACAAACACGTACACATTAGTGTGCTTCACGCATGCATTATTCAATTTAAAGCAGAAGTGAGGTAACTTTTGTAGACGAGTTGAAAAGAAAGTACGGAAACAAAATGAATGAAGAATTTTGCAACAGCAAAAAGAGAAGGTTTAAATTAAAAAACTTCCTGTGTGTAAGTTGTTGTTCGTGATGATGATGATGACGCTACTATAAATTGGGATAAGTCTTCTCCTTTTTTCTACCAACTCAGTAGCTTATTTTGTGCACATACTTTCTCAAACCAAACGGTCATGAACACGATGCTGATGATATGATCATCATCATCATCCCTATCTATCTTCATCCTCATTTCTCCCACAGTGAGTCAAATATCGATAAACTTTAAGAAGAAAAACATATCTTGAGTGAAACATGGTTTCAAAACTCATATCAAACTAGCAAGGCATCATCAAGCAAAAGCATCCTAAGACATAATACTATAAGAGAAAGGGAAAGAAAGAAAACTTTATTTTATTTCCAGTGTATTCATCTGTTTTTCCAACATTGTTTGCTGGTAATCCTCTAGAGAGATAGGCAAATAGAGAAAGGAAAGAATAAAAGGTTCCCTGAAAAATATACTTTTTTTATACACAAGTAGCATGAAAGTGTGACGCGAGCACTCAGTATTTTCTGCTTTGAAATGGAAAGGAATCTTAGCTTTTCACTTTTTCCCATCACAAGTAACACTCCTTCTGTTTGCTGCCTTTTTTTATAAGAAGTGATGCACAATGCACACAATGAATGCTAACAATGTAAAGTATTTGCCACTCACTTCTGTGAGCTATTACTCTCATCAGCATCAGCATCATGATCATCATCGACATCACCAGAGAGTGGCAACCAAAAACCACAATCAATGCAATCTCATTACTTACATTTCTCTTTCATCATCTTCATCCTTCTGGCATCATGTCATTTGGTACTAAAAAAAGTAGGTAGGATTGTAAGTCTTACAAGTAATTTCATTTTCCGGTGTCTGGACACTTTTACCCAGTCAACATCTAACAACAAATTCTCACTTTTATTTTCACGGCTGAATAAAAGAAATTACTTGAAGTATTTCATGTGAAAATATATTTTCATTTAAGTGTATTCATGTATGCACACAAAATACACATATAGCGAAGCGATGTACACAAAGGAAATCCGAAAAGTGGCATTTTTTTAGTCCATCATGTAAACTGAAATAGTTCTCGCTTTCAGCAACACCGGCAGCGAGGTAATATGTGCTAAATAAAAACATTACACGTATAAATTTACATAAAGATGTAAAAAAACGAACATGTTTCTAGAGTGACACAAACATGGCATTACCACGCATTGCTGGCTTAGTATACTTATATGAAAATGTAAGGTAGTAATTTTTATTATACCAATAAATAAAGCTATTACAAATATAATGCCATTTCATGTTAGTTTAGTACATAGTAGGCGTTATGTAAAATGGGAGAAATTTAGAGCCAGTATAATAGCAAACAACGTGGATGTAGATTTAGGGCAATGGTTCAACGATAAAACACCAAGGGCAAAAAAATATGTCACCATCATCATACCAAAAATTTACGATTCCTTTTGTGTTACTTTACTGATACGAGGGAATATGAAAATTTTATTAGTAATCTTTCTCTTTGTTTCTTAATTTCCCATATTTCTAACCACTAACATACTCCAAAAGACAACCCTATCGGATATCCGGTTTTTATTATTGGACACTTAAACATTTTATCGTCGATTACAAAAAAAAACATTTGTTCTAGAACCACATCCCGAAATCTAATCATTTCGGAAATATTAACCTGTAAAGGAAATCCAGCCCATAATCTGAATCCTTTATATGCTGTATAAATCAGGTAATTGTATGACATAATCTTCCAAAAAAGTCCTTTTAGAAATTTTGCTTGGAAGGATAGAGAACGGAAAATGATCACCTTCATCACGTTTCACTGTCTTGAATTGGTCACGAGGCCAAGCAATTAATAATAACTGTTCGTTTTGAACTGAACCACGTATTCTCTGATAATTAAAAATGTTAGTGTAGGGCTTTAGCTGTTTAAGTACCGAGATTACAGGTTATTACAGACGATGAATAATTTTACAGTTTTTGGTTTACTACATAGTTTTAAAGGATCCCGACGGATGAGTTTTTGGTAATCAAAAGTACTTTTTGTTTACCGACTAGTTGGTCTTTTTGGTGAATAAATGAAAGCATAGGAATTTCAACGTAAGAGAAAGTTTTATGAGAATATTTGATTCGTTGTAATGCCAAAGTTTATGGAAAAATTTAATTATTTCAACACTACAAATCGCCAATGTTGATATGTTGATAAGGACGACGTCATGCATGTGAATGAGATACTCTTATTCCGTTGATTATGGCTTTTATGCACGACATAAACATTAACTATTAACTTCATCATGAAAATTACCATAAAAAATTTCAGCTTTCTCCAACGTAAGTGAGGAAGAGTGGTCTTTTTGTGCAACAACATAGTAATTGTATAAAGGTAATAATAACTACGTGTCCTTAGTGCTCACTCATGCAAGTAGCAAAACAAACATAAATACAACAAATCGACAGACAAAAGTTAACTGGGCTGAAGCAACCTTGTAAGCGTAAACTTTTTCTACAGTAGAAACTGTTTCAATTATTCTTTGTGATGTGGGAACGCTTTAACTTGAAAATTAAACATTACCATAAAGAGCAAACGGGTAGAGCTTTATATGAATGCGTTAAAATTTAAACGCTTTTCAGTAGTTTTTGTTCGCTTAAATGAGCAAACTTTCAATTTGTTGCTTAATCATTAAATTGGCGTACATCCGGTAAAAATCGCATTGAAATTAATCGAAACCCAAATAGTTTTCCCAGCCTGATTGAAAGCAAAAGCAACCACTACCTCTATTCATAAAATTGACTAGAACCTAGAAACTCAGCTTCCCAACTTTTCGGTTAACAAGCAGACGTTTTTGTAGTTACAAAAAAGTACATACCTACATAGTATAACACATATTCAGAAAAGTACCAAAACCCGAACAGTGCAAGGCCATTATAGAAAGACGTCTGTTGTTTTTTGTTTCCCAACATCATCATCAGCACTCAGCACTCACTTCGCCTGACTTGATCATTTGCCGGTGAACATGCGTTTAAAATATTAAATGTGAATACAGATGTGGATTGAGGTAATGATGGTTTAGTTAAAGTCCAAAAAATGCGAAACTTATTTTAGTTTCTCATTCGTTATAAAATGAAAAATACTTGGACGCGAAGGTTTTTACTGGAATATTTGTATGCATGTATGTATGTATGTTTATGTATATCCTATATCAAATCCTAACCAAAGAATTTTCTACGTATTCCTTGTAAAATCTTATTTAATGTTATGAAATATTTATACGTATAAATATGTTTTGTTCATGGACACTATTGCGATTTGCAACAGTATTTTGTTTACAGGTAATGTACGTTAATAATACATGATGTCACGCATAATCCATATTTTTTGGGCATTTTTCTATTTTTCACGGCAAAAATCATTTTTCATACTTATTGCATATTTTTTCTTTTGAAAGTCCAGGTAAGATGCGTGTGTAAAATACTGTACATGTCGTGTTTAGAGTCTCGTATAATAAATTTTAGAGCATTGTGATGCCAGTATTAATCTTGCATTTACCTCTTGCATGCACATGATAAGGGAATTTACACATTTTCCCTTACAATTCGTGAATTTATTTCCATAGCGTCGCAAAAGTAGCAACAGCAACCAGTATTGCAGAAAAATCTAGGTCCATGTAGTTTTTTTATGACAGAGGAAAAATGTAAAAGAGGCTGGTTTTGCTGGGTCTACAACTAAAAAGTACAAAGTAACTTATGTTAGGTAGGATACGTCCAAAAAAACATAACAATGAACAAGTACAAAAAAGCGGTGTGCAAAAGCACAAGTTTTTGCTTTGCCAAAATACATGTAACAAACTATGTGGGCAAAATGGACTGGAGGAGGACTACTTAAGTTTATTGGCTTTTTTGCCGGTCGGGCAAGGGAAAAAAAGTGGGAGTTTGTTCGCGTTGTACGGAAAACCCATGAAATACATGAAAGGTACATTTTTAAGATGAGACATGAGATGGAAAATAATGTTTTGCAGTTTTGTGTGGATGTGATGGTGGAGGTGGTGGAAAAGGTTGAGTAAATATAGATTCTTTAAAGGCTGACATCCACTTTGGAAAAGGCATGCGTTGTGTAAGGGAAATTCTAAATTGGATGCATACGTCTCTCTTTGTGTGATGCATTAATGTAGAGTGAAAAAAAGTAATATTACATAAGTACGTGGATATGTTAGATAGCAACATGGTCCAATCACTTGACATTTTGTTTTTCAAAAGAGTAAAACAACATAAAAGTGAAATAATAATAAACCAGACCATTTTAGGTAAAGTGTTGCCATTTCATTGTGACAAATCGAACTATTGGCTATCTGACAAGTTATTTGCAGACTCTAGAGACGTTTTGAACATCATCATTGGTCGTAAGATTGAACATTTCAATTTACTAAACGTAATTCAAAGGTAATATTTAGAAAGTCTTGACTAGTCCGAAATGCATATACGCAATGTGGGCCAGTTGGCTAGTGAAATTTTTGCCCGGGCTTGTATGCAAAAGGTAAATTTTAAAAATAGACAGATTGATGGGACTAGAAAACTATAAAACACATGTTCTCTTTATGCTAATAGGAATAATAACGTAACCAAAAAAGGTAACATAATAACACGTCACACGTCATCATCATAAGATTCATTCAAAATGTCAAATTTATGCTTTTGGTGCAGCATTAGCGAAGAAAAAGGTTGTTAATTTCCGCCCTTACAATTTTCCACTTGCTTTTATATTTTATATTATTAAACATTTTTATAATTCAGGTCACGGGCTCCTTCCTTCTTAACTTTTCCCAATGAAATAATGTATAATGGGTTTTATAGGTTGTTTGATAAGTGCTAGTACATGTACTTTCACTTTGTTTTTAGTATTATGTGATTGTTTTAAAATGCTTGTCGCCATGGACGAAAGAGAATCTTTCCTTTTATCCATTTTCTCTTACATCTCTGTAATAAAATGGAATATGTGTTGTTTTAAAGGGATTTTAAAAGGAAAGAATTGCTTGTAAGTTTTTGTTGAGTTGTAATAGGCTGACTGTTATATTGACGGGGAAAAGGAGGATGAGAAGAGATTAAGAGAAATGTAAAAAGGATTTTCGAAGGAACCAAGGTTTTTCTTTTTGGTTCATCAGCATTTCAGACTCACTCAACTTATCGTTAGTTGTTAGTACGCAATATTTTTTCTCCATTTTGTACCATGCATTTCATGTCTTCATCGTATACCATCCATTTGATATCAACAAAAATGGTGGGATTCCTTTTTAGACTTTTTTTCTTCCTTCTCTATCTCTGTGGCTTGTTGGCAGCCTATGTAATATGTTCATTATTACTGAAACTACACAAGCTTTTGTACTTGGACTGATGACTTTGTCGTGGTGACGCTGATGACTGCGGCAAGTGACAAGTCATTATGTTTTAGATAGGAAAGGAATGAAACATGGGATGGGATAGCTGCGTATAATAGAGAAAAAGAGGCTTTGGGAAGTGCTACAATCAAATATATTTTTAACTAATGCATATACCGACATTCCTTTTAATAAGTATACCAAATTGACAGACAACCATACATTTTTATCTGAGGTGATGTTAGGTAAGGACCATCTTCTTTCTTCACTCAGCTCAGTAATGATTTAAAATGTACGTAAAAAGCTTGTTGGATCACAAAAGGCAACATTTTTGCAAAATAATAAATCTAAACGAAGAGAGTGGGTAAAAAAATACATCCAATCGAAATTTTGTCTTTAAAATTGAAAGCTTAGTTGAAAAGCTCAAGGTAGGCGGGCTAGATAATTATAAACGAAAAGAAAGATGCTTTGCCTTTTTCCACACTTCGAATCTTATATTTTCTGCTAACTGTGAAGATAAAAAAATTCGTTGTCCACTTGAAAGTGCCTTAACAGCAGCCAAAAGAATTCTGCTTGTGTTACTTAAAAAAGCGTAATAATAATGCAGTCTACTTTTTTTAGGTACATAAACTCATATCCTGTAACACAAAAAATAAATAACAAACTTTCTAAACTCTGCCACTATGTAGGCAAAACAGGGAGTGTAAAAACATCGAAAGAGAGAGTGCATCAATATGGCACTAAAAACTTCATGACCATATAAAAAACTTACAAACCAGGTATAACATAATATTTTTCAACACCATGTGTAAGTTATGCGTACATTTTGCATGGAGATGTAATATGTTTGTGTAAAAAATACATAAATACATAAATATATTATTGCATTTTTTTCTGGAAAGTGCATAAGGCACAATCCATTCGTATAAGTTAGTAACAGAAAGTGCCAAATATGCGATAATCAATATGCCTTATTCATTTTTATGCCGAGCTAACTTTTCACCAGCCATTCCATTCATCATTCCTCATCCAAAGCAGAAAGCTCTTGTAGTATAACCAACAAACCAAAAAGAAACGAAACAGATGCCTTTATTTTTTCTTTCTTTGTACAGACTGAGCTGAGCTGTGAGGAGAGTGCTATAGACAAATGACACACTTTGCTTCCTAGTGGTGTCCTTCATCCAGATTTTTCATGAACAAAGCATAAATTCTCCTTCGTTCTGCACTTTGAGCAGGAAACCAAAACCCGAAACAGAGCTACAGCGCACTTAAAGTTATTGCAACTTCATAAAAACTTCTTAGCCAGGTTATAAATAAACGCACACAAAAGAATTAGTATAATTAGTGCAAGTAGAAACCTTACCAAGTCAAGTATGTAATGCGTCACCATTCCACACCACAAACTCTGGCTTAGTGTTAATGCTGTTGCTTTAGTCGTTATCTAGGATTCATTGCAGTTTGAAGGAAAACAGCACTAAAATAATTTATCCGGGTGGTTTTGAGCATAAAGCAAAATGTAAGACAGTTAAGAGCCTGTTCAATACATCTTTTTAGAGAATATGCATTTTTGCAATGTATTCCCAAAAAGTAAAACGTAAGGGAGAAAAATCAATATAGGTTTGTATTCTCGTTTGCTTCTTTGTCCCTCAAACAAGATTTTATTTTTATTTTCCAAGTAATAACTATGAAAACGTATGGGATGTTTCTGTTCAAATGTGTGCGACGAGCCGATAGCATTCCAATACTTCTAGTCATCAACTTGTTTGAAACACGAGGAGCTGTGTGTATGCATTATGTATGCAATGAACTTTGATAACAACATATTGCGTATCTGGTTTAATATCAGGTCAAAAAAATGACGGACATTTCAAATCGTATTTTTAGTAAGTTGTAAAGTTTAGAATGCCAACTTTCTTTTGATGTTTGAAAAATTGTCCACACGGAAGAAGGTTACAATGCTGAATACATTTTGATTCACTCCATTTACATTTTCGGGAATTATGCAAAAAAAAATTGTTCTTGTCATCCAAAATAAATTTTGAAAATGAAGAAATCAAAGTTTGCCATGTGTTTTCATAAAATCATTTATCTGTGAATAAAAATAAGTTATGGAAGCATCGGTAAATATAAACGTTTATAATATCCGACAGAGTCAATATATTCCACAGACGTTATGCTTTTTATTCAACGAAGTGAAAGAAATTGTTTGTCTGTGACAAAATAAAATGCACAGCTGCAGCTACAAGCATGGACTACAGCTCTACTGGAGTTTGCTTTGAGCTTTTCCACGGCATTTCTTTCTTGGCGAAATATATTTCATAGGAATAAGGTAAATCCTGTAGCAAATAATCTCATGACAATACCAAAATGTTATATTGCTACTGTTGTTTTAGCTATTGTTGGAAAGAAGCAAACGACAATAAAGACAACGGCAAGCATATGATACCTGGAACTTGGAACGGTGCTAAGTAAACTGTATACAAGATATTTTGACCATGACCACTTTAACCGTTATATTGGAAGGTTGAGATTTGTGTGATGTATATACTAATTTACTACAGCCAAAGCCAACAAAGATAGAAAAGTTATTACGAAACCATACAAGTCTACAGTTGATACAAGACGTATCAACTATTTTACGACTTTTACGTGTAAGCTTGCTATACTGCACAACTTTTGTTAAGGAGAAACGAGAAAAGGGATATAAAAATAATCTTGTTTTAAGCAAGCCAAAACCACGTTTGCTAATTGGTACTGGATCAATGTAGTAAAACTGTCGCCCAAAAATCAGAAAAAAAAGTTTTACAAGTTTTCGGGGAATGCTCACAATAATATTATTATTTATGTCTCAAACTTTTCTGCTGGGCTGCAATCACACATACTTTTGGAGCTAATACTCTTTAGTCATTCAGGTGAATAATTGAAAATTTTCGAAGTACTGTCTGGTGATTATTTTGTGCAGCACTAATAAGATTGCAAGTTGCAAGTTTACTAGCTATCTATGTATGTACTATGTATTTATGTTGGTATGACGTAAATGTACACACAACGGGTGCGTAATCGTAAAGTCTAAATTGTTTGCGAGTTTTGACAACAAATAACAAAAATGCTAAAAGGATAAAACTTATTTGTTCCTTCGATTATTATTTTCATCATGTCCATTGTCGGTATGACTAAAGCCTGACAACAATGGCGGCATACTTTATTGTTGTATTGAAAACTCGGCCACAACTACAAAATAGTGTAAACAAATTCAGCCAATGGAACGTTTACTTATTCAAATACAATGCACGACAAATTGAGCGATAAATAAATATCAGCATTAATAGAGAATGTTTTCCCCAAACAGATTCCATAGGTTTTCATGGGTTTCGTACTGGAAGCTAGTAGATTGCAAGCTACTTTATTTAAAAGAACGTTTAAAAAGTCCATTACATTACCTTCCACTATTCATACTTGCTTTCATGCTGCTACACTAATGTATTATGTATATTAATGCGAAAGAATATTTTAAAATGTCTGGCGCTCTGCATTGTTATTATTATAATCAAGTAGGAGCTACAAAAGTGGTGTGGTACAGAAAGGACTTACATGAAAGCTACTTCGGTGGCAATGAAGAAAGTGGAAAAGGATAGCCCATCGTGTCGTGAAACATGCAAAAAATATTTTGCTGGCTTGTCTTATCCTTTTCTTGGAAGTAAGTGCTTTGCAGCCTTTTATGTATGTCTACTTTGTAGCGCTACTTTTCTTGTTGTAGTAATGAATAATATATTCTTCTGAGCTGGCTAAGGGAAAATATTCCCGAAATACGGAAAAGTTGACGCAGAGACATGCTCATATTTCTTTTAAAAATTACACAAAAATTGAAAAATTCATGAGCAGATACAAGTTGATGGTGTGAAGCAAAAATCATAAGAAGTATTAAGGCATCGGCAAGGTTTTTTACCTGCTATTTGTTTCGTTTCCGACAGTTAGTTCAAAATATTTCATAGTCAAATTTACCATATTCTTTGAACTATTTATTATTTGACACTCTATAGAGCAAATATTATGTGTTTTTAATAAATATAGAATAATAAAATATATTAAAGAATGTATACGAGCAGCCTTAGAAGTAGGTTTATTTTTACTAAAAACCTAGAACTAGCCATTTGTATAAAATTAGATGATCAAAAATTACTATGAAATTCAGCGCACGAACAATGAAGGACGTTCCTACTTTCTTCAAAGGACAACCAAAAGTGGATGGATGGATATGTAATCATATTTGGCATTATTAATTTAATATGGATAATGGTAATGATGAAGAGTATTATGAGGACAATGGAAAGTTTTTCAAGTACAAAAAAGTCAACCAACTTGGTTCTCCATTTACAAAAGTTTCGTCGAACGAAGAAAACTTAACTCGAGTCGTATCAAAGTTTCAGTACAAAAAAAAGTTTTTCTTTTTAAGCACTCGTCACACATTCTTTGCAAGGGGGTTACTTTTAGTGCACGAGTCCTGTACGGTGACAAACGAGACATAGGGTGATGGTAGTTAGTATGACGATTGATGATGAGATGAATATAATAGTGAAATAATATCTATAAATAGAGACATAGGAACGATGTATCCTGCCGTGAAATGCATGCTCAGTAAGGTTTTTCATATGTTTTGTTGATGATATTCGCTACAATTTTTACTGAGACCTCTTCGATGACCTGAAAGTGACAGGTAAATGAGCTCAGGAAAACTTCAATAAAGAAAGTGAGGAAAATATGATGCTGACAGGAAACAGTCAAGTATTATGAAAATACGGGTACACAGTACCGTGGAAAAAGTAAACTGTTGTTAGCAGGTTATTGTGAAGCATGTTACTTGTGTAACGAAAATGTTTTAGCCAGCTAATCAATCGTACTATCCGGAATTTACATTTCGGTACACTTGGTACTGACAACAAATAACATTTTCGTATAGAAGAATATAAAAGTTTATTTGTTTCCTGTGACTAAATACTTCATTTCTGTAATATTGTGTTTACTTTTTATTTATCATCCAACATTTTCCAGCTGAAAAATGTTTTACATGTCTAAGTAATCAGTTACCAGTAAGAGAACTACGTTCAAAATCAAATATTTATTCTGCAATTGGACAATTTGTTCCAACACTATTAAAGTACTATTAAAGTGATGGGTTATTCTCTTAAAATGACATCTTCAAATAGTAAAATAAGTCAATAGAAACAAGAACACTTAACTATCTCAATCCACCACTCAACATGTCTTACAATTTGCAAACAAGCTGTAAATACATAGAAGTGCATTTTATATTTATCATCTACAAACCAGCTCTACATATGAGAACACCAATATTTGGCATGACATGGTAATGGTAACATTTGTATTGTATTCAAAAATGATTTTTTCAATCAAACATCATAAGCTAATAAATTTCGCTTTTTATTCAAGAATATATGTACATTCTGTTCGAAAAATTTATTATATTATTAAATTGTATGTTGTTTGTACTGAAATTGTTTACACACGTAATTTCGGCTGTAGTATTCCAATTTCCAAACATTAATTGTAACAATAGTGGCCCCACTTATTATCATGATAATGCCATAAAAATCTACATACACCAAAAGAAATACATTGCTTTAAAAAAGAAAAAAGGGCGCAGATACCGTTTCAATTAACCCCATGTTCTTTTGTACGCTTTTCCCTCTTCCTACATTTTCTAAAGAGTTTGCTGTATAAATTTTCGGGAAAGAAAGCGAAGAAAGTTAAAGTATTTTATGTAACGTGTGTGTATAACGTGTATAACGGTCCAAAAGAAAATTGATTTAAGACAACTTTTTCAACTTGCAGTTTAAAAAATATTTTTTGTTTACACTTCATGGCATGCTGTAAGTCACTTACATCTTGTTACCACCTTACGCGACGGGGCTATACAGTTAATTAATTACTCTTGAAAATTAAAAACGACAGAAAAAAGTTACACACAAAGCCATAATCTAATAAAGCTCTCGTCTTCTTCCATTTCCTTGCCAAATATCCTTCAAGCTCAGTGTTATACTCAATTTCAATTTGACAAATTTATTCCCTTTTCGTGTTAACTCAAGCCAAACTTGAACATGAAAATAATTTGTGTGATTCGTCGTGTGCATGATATAATCTTCATGGATCACTGCAAAATAAAGTGCTTGGCGAATCTAATCTACATATTAATAAAAAACACGTACCTACATACGACGTCTGAGTCTGAGTGATCTGACATGATCTAACAAAAAATATACCTTTTATATGTACATTTGGGATAAGCTTCTGCGCTCATATTACGTCCAATTCTATGTCCCATTAAATAATAAGCCAATATGCCAAGATGATGTGATAATGGTAGTAATATTAACGTTTTCTACCGACCTACCCCAAACTTATCATCATTTATCTCACTTTTTTGCTTGTTGTGGTTTCCATTAATGTTTCAAGTCAAGTTAGATGAGTGAAATGCTAAGGTGGTGGCGGTAGTGGAAAATATATGGTTTATTTTTTGCTTTTGGAAATAGCCTGTGTTTCACCTTCACCGTCATGAACCAGCCGAGCCCTTTATACAATACCTTTTTACCATGTCACTCACCTATGCCATAAAAGTCATGGTGCTGAGTGCCTAAAGTACGTATTATTATGCTTTCTTGATGCTGTGGCTGATCTGAATAAACGGAATGAAAGCACATGTCTTCGTTTTTGTAACATATTTAACAAAACAATCCTTTTCGCAAAAAATTTTTTTACTCACCTGTTTTGTTTTTGTTTTGCCAATGTCATTCTCTGGCTTTTATCACCAGGTCAGCCCAATAACGATTGCATCATGGTCGTTCTACCAAACTTTACATAGTTGGAGAGCTTACTCTGTTTGTTTTTATCACTGGATTTTGTAATAAAGTTATTAAGTCTCTCTCAAACAGACACAAAAAGAAAGCATACTCAGTCAAGATATAAATTTCACTTTACAAAGAACGCTGTACATACAAAGCTTCCAGTTATTACCGATTTTCCAGACATTCGGGTCTGTTTAATGTACACATGTATGCCATCACTGCTTCTTGCACTGCACTTGACAGTATAGTTTTTATGTTGCTTTCATCTCAAAGTCTACTCAAATTAGTTCATAAAATCCTTTCTATCACTCACTCAAGTCTTCTAAGCTGTCTATCAGACAAGAGTTCTGTCTACAAATTACTTTATATGCATACCGGCTTGTCAAAAACACAAAATCGCAATAGTGTACAACAGTTTTGCTCTCTATCCTTAGGCGACAAGTACCCTAACCTTCGTTGCCTTTAATACACTGTTACTGCTCTTTTTTTGCAGCTGTTGAGATTTTCCAGTGAAGGGGAAATCGTTATCCTGAAATGAAACGATGCCTCAATATCTTTTCCATTAACTAAGCACGCATCTATACATTTCGGTGTTGATAGAGTCACATAATTATATAGTTTGCACTCGAATGCGTCTCTTTGTAAAATTAATTATAGTGTAACAAGAAAGTAAAGTATTGACATAAAGGCAATATACCAATATTGTTCGTATTCAATTTCGTAATTAATGCTGTTTAATTTTTAGCTTTAAAAAAACTTGTTTAGCAATTCCATGAAACTTCGTTACGCACATTATATCGTTTTTATAGCCGTCATCATCAGAATCCCCACAATTGCAATCAAAACCCACTCATTTCTCGTATTTAAGCACATAAATTTATACCCACAAACAATATACCTTAAGCATATGCTTGTTTTCACACCTGAAAACTTCAAAAGTGACTCTCCATTCTATAATGTCTTTTTGTAGAGAGTAGCTAAGTATTTTTGCGAAATTTATTGTCTGCACAAGCTTTAGGCTCACAACAAAGTAGTAACCAAGTTTTTTGTTTGCCACTCTCTCCCCGTCCCTTTCTACTTTCTAGCTATACTTGATACTGCATAGAAGTAAATGCTGTGATGATGAGAAAAAGGAACAAAGGAAAGTTCAGTTTAGATCAACCTAAATCAATCCCACAATCCCCTCTCCTCCTTTTCCTGCTTTACTTGCCTTATCGTTAGTTTTGTTATTTTGAATATTCTGATGATGATGATGGCTCTGTCTGGAAGTTTTAATGTTGTAGTCACATTTTCAACTAAACAACATCAGTAAAGCGACAGAATCACATTATAGAAATGTTCTACTCTTTTGCTTTTAGTTGTCAACCAAGAGAATGGGTTTATAATGCGGATGTTGTGATCATAACGCCACACTGACATGTAATAGGAAGGCAGGAACTTTAAAACAAACTTGGGTGAGTTGCATGGAAATGGATGATGGTGATAATGTTATGCACTAGTCATTCTCACGTTGCTGTAATAATATTTTGAGCTTTCTTGGATGACATGAGCATAATATGCGATGCTCACTTCCCAGGTGTATTTCTCACCCAAATTCTACATCCAGCCGAGATTCCGGTGTAATAACATTCAATTACCTTCCGGTTTTACTTGTTCTTATTGCTGTTGCTAATGTTGTTGGAAGGAAAACAAGGTGTGTTATTATTATTGTGGGTGTAGAATTGGATTTACGGTGATAAAATTCACAGCACGGGCTCGACTTGATGATATTATTGATGTCTTGTCTTGATGTGAAGGAAAAGTGAGGACATGGACCACAACCACGACAAAGTACTGACGAAATGCAACTGAGAGTAATTTTATATAACAGAGAGACTCGAAGAACAGCTAAGAAAAAAGTATTGTATGACACGAGAATAATTTTGTATGAAAAATCGCAGGAGACTGACGCTCGTTGGCGTTTCATGAACGGTTTCCAGTGAAGAACTAAACCAGAGTTCCTGTGGAGCTGGGATAGTTATAGTGAAAAAGAGTATGCGATAGAGAATTTTGTAAGGCAAGTTAGCGGAAAGAGTCAGAGAGAGAGTGGGAGGGTTTGGTTATGTGTGGCTGCTGCTGATATTGTTCGCGAATGTGACGCGGGCGAACAACTAGAAAATCATGCAAAGGAGAAAGTAGTGCAAAATGAAAAGAAAAGTTGGTTTGGTTCGTTGCTTTGCTCTTTGTGTTTCAGACGATTGTGTGTGTATGTCTTCTTGCCTACCTAATAATCAGAGTGAGAGCGATAGGAAAATGTGTTAAGCTCTGGTAAAGTTGATAATGCTTACATATTATAGTGTACAGAAAAAAACGGAGTTCCTCCTCGTAAAATCAATGTCATGCTGAAGCCATGAACCATGTATGCGGAATATAATGGCGAAAGATATTCAATAATAATATAATGTTGTGCGTGCAAGTGTGCTGAAGTGAGAGAAAACGTTATTGAATGAGCGAGTTTGAGAGTAAAATTGAGGTGTGCAAAACTTGTATTACAGAGATAGAATGGGAATGTGTGAAAAAGAGTAAGTGTTGTTTGTTGCTTTACTGCTTTTCATGATATTTGAATAAAAATATGCACTGCTTCCAAAATGAAAAACAAGAAGTGCTGGAACATCATGGAAGAGAAGATGCGAAACTGTAAGCAACGCACTCCAGTTGGTGGGCTTTAATGGTTTCATTTATCATGATTTTGTTTGCTTCCTTCAAATATATAACGTGCAAGATTAAAATCTTGACATTTACATGATCCGAAAGAGCACAAGTCGACGAGCTAAATGTTTATATGTATGTGGGTATGTTTTTTCCTGTATTTGAGTTTGAGTTGATGTCTGTATGAAATTTTATTAGAACATATCTTTGAAATGGATTTAAAAAGGTTTCGTTTCCTGCAGTTTTGATTCTTGAATGATAAAATGTTCCTAGTATACTCAGTTTGTTTGAACATACGGCATCAGCATATATTAAGGTTCTATATAACTTGCTCTGACACTGCCACTACGACGTAAATTCGCGAAGTAAATTAAAAAGTTGCTTGTTTGTGAATTCACAAACTGTTTGGCGGTCTTCAGTTGGAAGGGCTAATATTAATGAAGTGAAGTAAGTTACAGGGAAAAGTTTTTTGTATTTGTTTATTCCTGAACTCATCAAGCACGCTACAACTTTTCGACATTTTTATTGGCAAAATGTCGCCATTTTGGAAAAGTATTATTTAGTTTATTATAAGCGCTCCGAGTTACTTATTGATTTAAGTTTTACTGCAGCGTCCTTGATTATCTCTGCAAAACTATAAATTGAGTGTAAAAGATGTGCATAGCAAAGGAACACATACATATATATTTGAACCATACACAGCGGCAGCGCTGACATATCAAGCCCGAGGAAATACGTTGAAGAGAACCGAATTAAGAGGCTTGATTGATAGATATAGTTTGGCTTGGGAGTGTTTTCAACAACGATGATTTTTAAATAGCACTTGTCTTTTGTGATTTGCTGTCGCTACTTATACGTACCTGTCATATGAAGAATTTTTTGATATTTATCAAGAGTACCTACTTTGCATTTGGTGAAGAGAGCAAATTTGGGGTAACGGAGGGAGGTATGGAAAGTACACATTAGGTGATTCAAGTGGAGATAGATGAATAGAGATACAGGTGCCTCTGGCTATTTCCTGTAAATAGAGCCTACACTTCACGTACACACAAGTAGTGAGAGATAAAAGGAGAGAAGAGCACAAGGAGACGGCAAAAGTGAATAAGAGGAAAATGAGGAATACGCAGCGTCGTAACTTGGGAGATGGAGAGAAGTAGAGTTTTGGAAGTAGAAAGAGGAAATGTATCGAGAATTTAGGGAAATACTGCTGGAGGCTGTTAAGAGTGAAAAAGGAAGGAAACAAGGATGCAATGAAAATGAAATTGAATGAATGTTTCTGACTTTCTCTTCCAAAAGTAATGGACCCACAAACAGCTTTGGTGATGGTGGTAAGAAACGAGGGCTGACGACTTGATGGTGTGACGCTGATAGAGAAACTATGTCTGCAAAGTATTAAATGCTTGGGTGAAACTATGAAGTTATTATGTTCATGCAAGTTAGTTTAGGAAGAAGTGTGAGATGGAAAGCATTCTTGAGTTTTCCTAAATAATTTTTTTATTGTTTCAACAAACATCAAAGAAATACAAGAAAATTGCACGGAAATATGTATATTTACATAAATATATTAAAATGGTATTTGAAACTTTGTAACTAATCTGAATAGATATAATATAGACATACATATACATATTATGTATTATGTACTATAAAGTTACATTCAATCAAGTTTCTCCAAACTTCCAACTTAATTGGTTTTACATCCCGATATGCCTTTGAAAAATACAAGTCATCTCGTTTAAACACTACACCAATGTACTAAAAATAAAGTAACATTTTTGGGTATGCCAGAACGTGTTCATAATTTAGAAATTCAATATTAACCAATGATTTATAATCCCTGTAGATTCAATTTAAAATCTCTTCTTTTTAAAAAATTGGACATCGTTTTGTGAATGCAATAGTAGAATTTTTAAAATAAATTTGATCTTCAATTTTAGTAATTTTTTTCGGATTCAAATTGGTCCGAAATCTATGTTATGAAAAATACTACTAAAAATAATAGTAAAAGTTGTTTGGGATACTCCTTTTAAACTATTTAAAGTTAAGTTTTTCGCTTTACAATAATCTCCAAACGTTACATCGATAAGTATATTATATGATTGCCTTGATGATTAACAGTGACTCTAATAATTCAACTGTTTGAATAGTTAATATTTTGACTGACACCTGTTCCAATAATTTTGAAATTATACTGTACTGTATTCACATCCGTAAAAATTAAAAAAACAACATCTTTCCAGCTCGGTCAAGTGCGAAAATCCTATCAATTAATCCTGTTCCCGTTTTTGAACTTTCGACGTAAGCGTTTTAAACGCGTCAATAAAAGTATGTGTATTTACGTACTTTCGTTTTCTCTAATCATTTCGTTTTCTGTCACCTTGTCATCTTAAAAATATTAAATTTTGTGACGGATTTTTGTTACAACTTGATTTATAGTTTCTCATTACATTTAAGGAAACATTAACATGTTTCATGTGTCAGGTAAATTGGTTTAAGTAGCAGTATACACAACATCATTTCAAATTTCGTCATGTCGTAATGACTGGTCCGAAAAAAGTATGATCATACTTAACAAATTTGAGAGGAAACCTAAATAAATTTATTTTTAGACAAAAACTGAGTTCTTCGCATTTCTAAGAAAACAAAGATATAAATTTTTGATACGACTAAGTTTCCCTACATTTTTACTCGATGATAATAGTTTTAAATTAATAGTCAACTTAATTGACGTGCTCGTGATCGTGCTATAAATAAAAGAAAAACTGGAAGCAACTAATAACGAACTTCCAACTGAAAACGCTCCAGATCAATTTTGTTTCTGACTTTAACTGCAGTGTCAGGGTCCAGCAAATATTCCGTTTTGAACAGACCATCCCAAGTGTTTTCTCGAACTGTTTTGTAATTCTTGTACAGGACCACACGAAGCGTCCTGGATGCCTCATCAACTGTCCAAAAGGAATCATCTACACGAACCTTGCCATGCAGTTGACCCTATTAAATTATGCATTATTTTTATTATCTATGTGATCAATTAAAGTTGCTACATGTATTCATATGTATGTTCAATGAATTTATTTCTCAAACCTTTAGAAGGATTTTGGAGCCCTTCTTGATCTTACAATCCAACTGCTTTGTCTTGATTTTCACACTCAAATCTTTAGCCTTTGTTCCAGGAGGAAGGGTTATCTCAATATTGACCTCGTGAACATTTTGCCACCAACGGCCCCAATCCAGGGTCGTTATTATTGGTTCGGATTTGTCCACAAAGTAACCCTGTGGTGGTGGCCAACCAGATCGTCCTGCAAAAAATGAATACACGCAACGAAAGGGTGAAGATATTGGTAAATGGTTATTTGTGTAATAATTTTATTGTTCGATGTATTTATTCCATCTAATTTCGTCTTTCACAAACCTGACCAGTAGAAAAACATGATGAAAGAATAGTAGCAGATGCAATTGGCTCACAGTTACAAACGATCAGTTAAAAATTTCTAAGAACAAGTCGTTTTATTATTTTTTTCCGATTTTACGACAAAATTTAGAGTGAAGTAAAAATGTTGTTTGGTCACCAAGAAATGAGAGTGAAATGTACAAGGTGAGTTGAAAAGAAGTAAAAGTAGAGATGATCAACAACGATTTTGAGTAGGTACTTGTTCGGATAGATCGGTCGGCCATGGAATATCTCACCTTCTTACATCACAACAGCTTCGATCGGATGTCGTTGTATTCATGTAGAAGGATTCGGTAGAGCGAGACCTTGTAATATACACAAGCGCCAGACAGGCTCAGCTCCAGACACACAAAGATTGCCTTTCTCCATCTCTTGTGCACACGGATCCAGCCGGTAAATGCGTGATATGCTGATATGTGTTATGTGATGAAAGCATTTACATATTCTAAAGACAATGTTGTTGTGCTGCATGATATGATATGTCGTGTATGCAATATGCTGACTAATGCCAAATAAAATCATCCTCAATGACTTGCGTGACTTGAAGATGTGTCTTGGAAAAATATATTTTCTATGACACGTCGAATTTTCTAGCATCAATGTCATAGATACAGTGATATATACGGTTCTAGTGATAATGGAGAAAATATTCACAATGTTTTAAGCAAGGTATGGATTCAAGGCATCAGTACCCGGAAGTAAATTACGTATCCACTTATTTCCCTGTCCTTGATGCAAAATATTATTAAGATTTTTTCATAGTAGCCTGTTCGTCATCAATCATTCAAACTTTGCTGACAGGAAATAAAAGTCATTAAATGAAAAAAGTGTGTACCTGAAATATCGATTAAATTAATTAAATCCATAAAAAGCTACAAATAAAATGTAAATTTTGAATTACAATTGATGCATTCGAAACTAATAGTATATTTATTTTACATTAGTAATTCAAAACTATATTCAATTCTCAACATATATGCATGCTTCAGACAGTTTTCTCTGCTCACTTTCCTCAACATGTTGCATTTTCCAGTAAAACTTTCTCCAGATGAAAAGTAAAAACCCGGATCTCGCGCTTCTCCGAGATGTGCTCTTTCTATGGTTCTTTGGAGTCTGGATTGGATCATGTCTGCATCCTCATATTCTGACAATATGGTGAGATTTTGTTGAGAAAAATCCTTTGTTCTTCCCGCATTCATCCATATAGAAATATAGAACAACATAGCTCAAAAATGATGTTTTTCAATAGTGTGTAATGTTCGCAAAGTAACCATTACTTCAGTTCAGAACCAAAGTCAAAGTTTACTTAAAAATTAACTAAGATAAATATATGTGCGCACAAAATTGTTATGTGGTATGCAACTTCTAAACATCCCTAAATTTTACAGCGTTAAGCTTGCTTGCTGATGATTCATCTTCATAAATTTTACAAAATCAAAAATGTTTTTTAACAATATGCATATAGTGCAAACATGTATAAAGTTGAACCTGTGTATGTATGTACAAACTATATTATCTGTCGAGCATTTTAACTCACTCCCAAACTCAAACCCTTTTTACGTTGCTATGGTTTCCTTTCATTATATATTAATAATATCGATGGTAATTACAACAAAGGAATGGCGATGAGGTGAATGAGCATGGCTTTCCATTTTTCATCGGTAAGCCCTGCTTACATATTTTAATATTCATGGCTAACAATTTATCAGACAGCATTTAACTAAATTCAAGTATGTTACTTAAATGCGCGTATACTGTACCATTGCCATTTATAATATAATATTATAAATGGCAATGTACTCAAATATCACTCTCTCCCTCCCTCATAATGTATGTACCTTACAATATATATATAGTATCCTAGCCGTCTTGATTTGATTTTTGAAAGGTAAAATTCAACTCTCTGGATGAACTCAAAGTATTAAAAAAATTAAGTCTTCTCTTTTGTAGGTGTACATTGGATATATTAACTATAATAGTTGAAATGTACTATGTGCTCACAACTAAATTCACTGTAAAAAATCACATTTAAGCGTATCTAGCAGTAGGAATCATTATCCTACACCATTATCATCTTCCACATGCCTTCATTGTTAAGTTGCATTTTGCTTCTACTCACGTTTTGCTGTTCATTGTCGTTCTTCCATTGCCTATCATCCACTCGACTCACGCGCAAGAAGGCCAAATAGATAGAGTTAAGCAGCAGCCCTTTTGCAGTTGTTGTGATCAGTCGTCTCGCGTTCACTGTGACGGCAAGAACGCAAGTATTCATCAGTACTATTATCAATCCTTTTGATTATTTTGTGAGTGTTCCCTTTTGTTTTGTATGTATACGAGTCTGATCTGATCTGATAAAATTTCTGTGTTTTTTGAAAATTTACAGTGAATATTTCATTCATTAATAAATCTATAATTTTTGCAAAAAACATTTAAAAGTAAATTATTTTGAGCGTGTGTGATATCATCAAACAAGTAAATCTACAATCATGAGTATGGAGAAGCAGCAAAATTGTGATTCAATGACTACGGTCACTGTAAAGGACTTTAATCCTCAAATGGACTATCAGGAGCCTCCACCGGTATGATTATTAATAGTTAACCATGAATATTTAACTTGCTGGTTGGCGATATGTATCCAAAAGAAATAGAAATTCAATTGACCAGAGTACAAGTGAACGTCCAAATGAGCTAGATTCAATAGGCCACGGTTAATTATAAAAATTAAATGGGAAAGATTTGGAAGATTATTTACCAATATTTACTTTTTCATACAAAAAATTGATTCGAAGATAAAAGAATTGCAAACGTTTTTCATTATATGCGCACTTATTTATCTTAAAGCGAGGGAGTGGGACACAAATTAGTAATATCCCCAGAATCTATATTTAACTGAAGTTCCGAAAGTTGGCCTAGATTCTGGTTGGTCATACAGTAAAGGGGATTAAAAGAACATGAAAATAAATTACATT
This sequence comes from Entomobrya multifasciata, assembly GCA_034693345.1. Taxonomy (NCBI): domain Eukaryota; kingdom Metazoa; phylum Arthropoda; class Collembola; order Entomobryomorpha; family Entomobryidae; genus Entomobrya; species Entomobrya multifasciata. The sequence continues at coordinate 51,244 of JAQFXM010000089.1, read as the reverse complement.
TTACAGAAAAAACGTGTTGAATGCGTAAACCGTTCTCTGTTATTGTCCTGCAAGCAGATTCACAGATACAAGTCTCGTAAACAAAGCACACCAAAAAGCAAAGCTATAAGCCTAGGGTTCAGCAGAGTAGCAAAGATTCCATTGTTGACAATCCTGACGTGTGAGGCCATTGCATTGCTATTTGGTAGAATAACAGAGCAGGATCGTTCGTTGCCACGAGCTGCATTATGCATCAATCCATAATAAATATACGCAAACAGTCTCCAAACAAATAAGAGTAGTCCTTCAAGTGCTCAAGTGTAATAATTTGGGACTGCAAAGGATATTTAGATACACACGTACAATAATATCGTAAGGGTAAATTGACTGATTGCCTGAAGGATTTTACGAGTCCTTTACTTTACAAATCAAAAAACTTTCAGTTTCAATATGACATTGCGTTAGAAATTGCTGTAAAATTCTAGCAATACATTGATACACATATACATGTTTACAAGCAACATTTACCTAACCCAATATACAGTAAAAGTAACTTGTGCTATTTATAGAAGCCATCATTGACAAGTTGTTATATTATTACTGTTTATGGCAAAAGGTTCTAACTAGAGCACTGGAAAATTTTCCATTTTCCTAAGCGCTGGAAATTCCACAATTATTCAGAAATAATATGAATTTTATGAATATGAACAAATCAGGTCACAGTTTCATTCTACCCAGTAATATCAACTACGTAATATCACGTAGTTTCTAAATCAGTTAGACAAAGAGTTCAAATTGCATTTGATTTTTAACTCTTCCACTCCAAAAAAATGGATACCAGTCTAAAAATACACATTCATATATCATTTGTACCGCATGATTATATGACTACAACAACTAGATAGGCAATAACAATGCAAAGTAAATTTACTTGAATTTTCTTTTTTCTACCTTCCTTTCACATCCAATTTAAGTCAGTTATGATGAAAATCATATAATAATTTAATTTGAGCAATCATAATAACTGTAAACAAATATGCGCTCGGTTTTACAATGAAATCATCTTCAAATTTGACAAATGCACTCTTTTTTCCTCTTTGTTTGAATTTCAAACTGAATGAAAAGCTGTTTAAAAAAAAGTGCAGTTTAAAACAGCATGAGCATTTATTTGATTTCATATTATTACATGTATGTGAAACCGCATTGTTTGCAGTAGTGACAAGGAATAGACAAATAGACTATTATGCATGTAGAATAAAGTAATCATAACGAATTATCGTAGCGCATTTCTATTATGCATGCAATGCGTATTATGATTACGATAAATTAAATAATTTACGCTAACCAGATAAGTAAACAAGAGAGTAAAGTCCTTATCGTTTCTCCTTTTACCTATATTATCAGAACTTCTCATCTTATCAAGATTTAAGCAAATATTAAAAATAAAAGTTTTACAGTTTTGTTACTTAACTGGGAATGTAAGCATTAAAATAACAATTTATTTTATTATTTCGCCGTGTTGGCAAAAAAACGCCTTTATATGATATATCGTATTCAACACGCAAATTATAAGTAAGCGTTACAAAAAAGTTTGTGTTTATTTTTCAACAATAATATTTCAACTTATTATTAAATGATTAACAAAAGTAATAATTTGGGAATTTATTATTATTTACTTACAAGGCACCAGTTATTGTTATAATTTACACGCATGAATGGAGACTCAGGCGGTAAATGTTTTGTGCTAAACAATGGTTCACGTTTTGGAAATTCAAACCAATCCTATTATCTCTCTTCTCTTTGTCTTAAATTTAAAAGGCTGACTATGCCGGCAGCGTGTTGCACTGTTATGGTGATGATGACGCGATGACGCAAACAATGCAAAATTTGGTAAATGAACCATTTTATGTCACTATTCTTGACTGCGTCTCATGTACATTCACATGTCATGTTTAATCAAGTTGTGAAGAAATTCAATGATGGGGTTGACGAGGACATGATACACATAAAAGAATTGCTAAATGATACGATGCATTTCCTCCTCCCATTCAACCAAGACTTTTGTTCAAGCTACAAAAGCACATTGCCATCAGTACTACTTTTCAAGTAATTAAGCCTGACTGACTGTGATAACACATCATCGCATTTGCATGTTATGAATATTTGTTGGCAGTTATGTCTGCTCAAATTACTTAACAACAGTCATTTGTACAAATAAACACTTCAGTTTTTTAACCAGAAATCTGTGCAAATTACTCTGACAATACGATTTTTGCAAAAAGCACAATATGTACGTAATATCTTGTATAACAGATAGAGCGGAATTGTTGGTGTTGACTTAAAAAGCAATAATTAGAAAATTAACAATGCAGATTTATAGAACAGGTAGCAAGAATATCATTGTAAAAGTAAAACAATGGATTTATGTGCAGTTCATTTCGCATCTTAAACACAGCCGCATAGTAATTGGGGATGCTTATTTTACAGTAGCAAGTTACCTCATAGCTGTCATCAACATGATATTATAGTACATGGTACCTTTCTAAGGGACAATAAACTAGTAGCTATTTTTTCATAATTTATGAGCACGGCAATAAGCTCAAGTAATTCCTTACCCGTCCATTCTTTACTGACTTGACAAAAAACTTTTCGATCACAATTACCAACAAACGTTCCTCATTTTTCAAAACAAGAAGGCGTCTAAACACTCTGGCTTAAAGTTAGCCCTTTGCTTTGTTTGAAATTTTGACTTACGTAAAATATTGCGTCAAAATAATTTTACGACAGCAGCAAAAAGAACATAAAAATTAATCCCATATTCACCATACCCATTTTACATCTTTAATGTGTGTACTAGACTGCTTGAACTCACTCAGCCAGTTTTAAAGCCTGTCCGAATCTCAGCATCGCATCGCATCGTAAACTAAATTATTTAAAGAGTATGTCATGTCACACGTACATAATATTTGTATGTAATATCCATCAAACTTACACGAAACGACGAGAATTATTATGAACACGGTTCATTATGGGAAGAAGTCGACGAAAGGAGATTAAGAAGAGGAATCTGAAACTGAATGAACGAAAGCGAAAGTGAAACTGTGTGAGTAATATCTCATGATTATCATCATCAATAGTAACACACATCACACATGTACAAGGTACAGACAGAGCTAATCAGCGTCGTTTAACAGCTAGTTGCATATACATATATGGTACAGATGCATGTATGTTTGTTTTACATGTCAATATAAAAACTGCATTTCACTACACTGATCGATGATGTACTCTCATATTATAAACCTATTTGCAATAAAAGTATAAATAATCACAATAAATGCAGCGTTATGATTATTACTACGATTTTATTGCATTGCTGCATGTCATGTGAACTCACTCACTCACGTAGCAAATAATACATTTAAAAAACGAATTCGCAGTTTTTTCTCTGCACTCAACTATCGTTCCTTTGAGATTTCAATTTGCAAAGTTTAAAGTAAATGAAAGCTGTACAGTGTTGAGGAGGGTAGAAAGATGAATGCACATTATCTCTCTTTTTGGTTTTGTCGTTTGGTTTATTATTGGAAGAATGTACGATAATAATGTCGTGTTCGAGAGGAGTAAATGTGTGCGTTCATCGTCCCCATTATGAAAATAGGTAGTGGCAGTAAGTGATGGGGTCGTCGACGGTTATTTATGAGTACATGTGAAGATGAAAAGAAGACTACAAAATAGGTACTATTCGTGTGTACTTTTGACTTGCAATTTTTAAATAATTTACATTGCGTTTTGCATTTGATCATTAATGCTATCGTAAAACCTGGTGATTACGATTTAAAATAAAATTAGCTTAGCTACTATATTCCCTAGCCTAAATTGTAGGTTTTTGCATAGTCTAACCAAAGTCATAAAATAAGCGTGGGAAGTAAAGAAAAGAGATTGCGATAGGGACACAAATGGGACAAAAAAATAAAACAAAAATTGTTAATATGTGTGCACAAATAATTTTTGGATAACATCATCATCATCAGCCAAAGTGTGTGTAAAACTAAAAGTAGGAACATATATTTTGCATGTTTTTACGCATGAATCGTTTTCTCTTTTCAAACACAAGAATCCATCTTCCTTTTGTCTGTACATGGCATAATAACATAGAATACTATTCAGAACATGAATATCTTTTAAGTTTTTTCTTCTCGATGTCGATACATTTTCTACTTGCATAAGATTTCACACATGTATGACACATGTTACATGTAACGATACCAAATTCGAGATGAATAGAGTAAAGAAATGATGGCAAAACTGATACCTGAGTTATTATTAAGAATAATAAGTGTACTGCATTATTTCTTTGCAGAAAATAGTAATAATAATAATAATTGCCATGTGTGTGTGCCATGTTTCGCTTCATTAAACATTTCACGTAACAAAATGCATATGGCGTCAGGTAATATTACACTTATTTTGTTCCGCCGGTGAGATTTACACCAACAAGATATCTATACGATGTTGTCGCCTATTATTCAAGTAATAATCGTGAATATGTATCATGCATCTACACATATTTTGTTATTGTGCTAAGATAAATTTAAACCCATGTCATATGTCATGTACCAGCCGACCGACACGACATTACAATAAAAATCGAGCCATTTCCTTTTCCCTATATGCAAGATATAATTTATCTGTTACCTGGCTATTTTATTCTGCTCGTTGTTCCTTTATGGCGGCACAAGGCACAACTACAGAAAACATAGTGTTTGTTGTGGTGAGACAAAAAATTCAAATCCCAAAAATGGGTCTCTTCTCATTTTCATTCCGTTGAACTCAATCTCAGACAATTGAACCATATCCTATTACTGTATGAATATCCTGTAAACAATGCAATGCAAAGCTATGAAAATAGATAGAAAACTATTTGTCCAACTAGCCAAAAAGTGAACAATGAAAAAGTGAATGGGATTTTATAGTTTTTTGATGCGGCCCCTATGCATGAGATTCGATACGGAAGATGTTGATAATGATGATGTGTTTGATAAATTGATACCATCAAAATAAACCGTGCTGCTATAAAGTATTAGAGCGGTAGTAAGGCACAAACACTAGAAAAAACGATAATTATCAATATCAGCAGACAGGAAATTGCTATTCAATTCAATGTACAATCTAATGCTCTGCAATATTTCTGGTGTATTATTACTAAAGCAACGCATATCAGTTGCGAAATGTCATGACATGGGTCACTAACAATTGGGATGATTCTTGTTTTAATTTTGTGTCATATGTCTAAAAACGAGAAACGTTGCTCTATTTTTTGACTGGCTGGCTTTGTTATATTCTACATGCAATGCAGAATCCGGAAATTAAGATAATTGAGTAGGAGAATAATGTGGTTATTTGTGTTTTGCAATTCATAAGTTTAATTTAAAACTTCGGTTTTATATGTGTGTCCGTGATTTTGAACATCAGTGGTTGTCATTGTCATTTAAAAGGGAAGTGGGTAAATCTTTTGATTTGGATGTTCATGAAATATTGAAACTATTACAATTCTGACTATTAAAGCAAAGCAAGTAATGCAGTTGTATTATGGCATAATTTGCGTACTCAATGCTCATTCAAAAGGCCTAAAATGCATTCTTTGTAATAACTAGATTATGATCTCCGACTACGAAAGAAAAAACAAACGATTTATTAAAAGTATGCTTCATGAGTTTCATAATAAAACGATGAAATAACTTTAAACTGAAAGATATGAATGTATATTCAAAACGATTTTTTCATTTTTTCTTCAAAAGAAAGTAAAAAGCAACTTGCTTAAAATAAATTTGTGGTAAATGTATGAAAAAACTGAAAAAAATAATGTGAAAACTTATAATTTACATACAGTATTATAAATGTGCACACAATGATTACATGAATGCCGCTAGATAACCATAATAGCAGTTCAATCAAGAAACAGAAAATCTAAACAAGAAATCTCTTCTGTTAAAAAACAGCAGCGTTTAAAGCACATACCCAATTTAAACTGTTTATAAAAATTTTCTATAAATTCATCTGAAATTGTATTCTTCATTTGACCAGATTTATTTGAAAGCTATACATTTCCAGAGTTACAGTTTGTTAAAATCAATACATTTAGTTAGTTTCATGCACGTAATCAAACACTTTCACAGATTGTTCTTCAAAGAACGCAGAATACCCTGAATTTTTCTGTCAAACATTTAATGCAATCGAACCTTGTAAAATCGTAACAGGCGAATTATAAATTACGTTGCATTCAACTTACTCCATTTCACAAGCAAAAAACTTTGAATTTAAGAGTATTAAACGATATATTATAGACTAGGCGTAAATAAAAATCGTAAATCTGCAATGTTTTCATTTTAAAATGAAACAGCAAAAACTTCAATTTTGGGGAAATCTCTTTTGATATGGTTTTCCTGTAACAGACAAGCGAGAAAAAATTAAATAAAAATTGATAAATTTAAAAAGTACTATATAGTTAGTAGGTACGATTTTTTATTAAAGGGATACACAAACATCAACATTAACTGTAAAATTTTCCATTATCCTTGCTATACCGATCGTAATTTTCATTTTATTTTTTATTCATTCAATCATCAGCCCCTAAATAATCGAGTAATAAATTATTATGCAGGAAATAATGCTATGTTTGCGTGATGATTGAAAACGAAAGTGAAGTATATGTTATTTTTGTGAATATACTTCAAAGTATAAACAAATGGATTGCACATTTATAATTTTTATGCAAAAAGAAGCGACAGTACAAGCTGTAATTTCACAAAAATGGATAAATTGTTTTAAAGCTACTTTATTTTCATGCTGAATGCACAAAATGACCGCTCCTCAATACAAAAATGTAGTCAATTAATTATTGAAAAAAATGTCTTAAATGCTCTTAAATCAAAACAATACAATTGTTTTATCAATTTCAAATACGTTAAAAAACTATCTCAAAATGTGTAAACACTTCTGTTCAAAATATGAAATATTCGTCGTTGTTTTCATCTCAACCAAGTCAACTGTGACCAGTAAAGAAACAGAAAGTAGAACCTGCGGTTTGGCTAGAGTGACGGCGCAATATTTTCAATGAAGATGCTAAAAAAACTTACACGATGAAAAGCTCGGAGGAAGGTTTATTGTTTCTAGCACAATACATAAATGACATGATATGTATAAACATAAAGTAGCCAAAACTAAAATTACATTCATTTATATTTTAACTGTTCATTTGTCATGTTCAAATTCAAAAACATCTTATTGTTAGTCTTCTTGTCATCGGCTTAAAATTTAGTAGGGTAGGTCCGATATTGCTGTACATGTACATAACATGCATATTGTTGATTGTTATTTTCAATTTTTCTACAATCAGTGACAAGATGAACATTATTATTTTTTATGTTTGTAAGTTTAAAAATGAACTCTTCCATTGTTGCTGTCATTTACATCATCAATCATCAATTTTCGCTTTATTTTCTTCTTTTTTTATTTGGGGACAATAACATCAAAGGGGTAGCTACATACAAATTTTCATGAATGGTTTGCAATTGTACAAAGTAGGTATACCATAATGGTCGTTGGTACTTGGTACTCATTTTTATAGAAAAAGAAAGATGAAGATGAGATAGTTACTAGGTTTTTGTTAAAAGTCTTTGTTGTTTGCGGTTCTTTCTGAATTTATGATGATGCTATCAAACTATAATCTAACGATGTATATGCCTACATAACTTAGGTAAAATAGTCTTTCGTTTCAAACGATATAAAGCTAAAGTGATGACAGATTGGTCTGAGCTCACGTAATACTTTTTTTTGCTTAAAAATAAATAAATATGTGCTAAAATTAGTTTCGTAACGGTAGAAAATTATCTTGGATGCAGTAAAATGAGGACGTTCACCTTCTACTTTGGTCGACCTTGCGTTGTCATTTCATCTTATCAAAACACCAGGAGAAAAGTTTGATAAACTAAATATCTTTTTACAGCCAACAATATTGTTTTTGATATTCACGTACCATTATGACATGTATTTAATTGTTTATCTTGTGGTTTAACTATTATCCGATTCATCTAGGCTTACCGCCCAATGAAGACTACACCAATGGTCCAAGTGGCTAAAATTGTGGCTGTAGCTGCAGTTTCCATTGCTGGCATGCTCTCATTTGCCATAATTTTCTCAGCGTGGCTTACCAACAGTTCCTGCCAGCAACAACTCCAACACCTTCAACAGCAACAGCTTGTCGCTCAACAACACCAGCAACAACAACCCTCGGTGCGTAAAAACTAGAGCAAATATTCTTTTCATTGCTTTTTTCGATTTTATAAAGCTGTTAATTTCACTGGTGCTTTTCATTTTCATGCTGTTATCGTGCAATAATATGTAGGCTTAAAAACAAATTACAATGCTCCATCCAAAACCTTTGAAAAAAGATGTTAAAGCAATCAAATGTATACGAGAACCAAGTGAGCAGCTAACAAAAAATATAATAATGTTCCGTAGTAAAGAGGAATGTGAACTTTTAAACCCTTTTTGTTTACAAACAATCAAGCATTGCCCCATACGAATCATGAATTGAAAGAAAGAAAATGAATTGTCATGCCGTGAAAAAGTAAAAACCTTGAAAAGTACAAACACAGAAAGAAAAAAACAAGTTAAACAGCAAATCTTCAGCCCAGCAAACAAATAACTTCTGCTCTCGTTTATTCAAAACGTTAACTCTTTGCCCATTTATGTACAAATATCAGTTAAAAGCTGTATGCAATTACTTATCTTACAAAAAATTGGTTTCCATGGTTTGTTACCTACTGACGTAGATATTTTAAAAGCTCAAAGTGTTCTGTTAATTAAAATTCGCTTTCTGTAGAGTTTACTAACCTGACTTTGTTGGAAGTGAGTTGCCATTTTTTAAAGTTCTTTTCTGAATATGCTGAATAATACTATTATCTTATTTTGATTTGTCTCAATTTAACAAAACATGGGGTTGAAAAGGATTTACACTTTTTGTCGTCACTTTTGTTTTGAGGTGTGGGAGTATCTATTTCATTGCGTGTAGCCATAAACACATTTTAAACTACAAACTTTTAGTAAGGTATAAGGCAAAATTTAAAAACAACTGCTGCCATCAATATAAGCCAAGCCTTTATTAGACGCTGCAGCACCTACCTTGACTACCTATGTATAACTATAAGAAATATATATATAATTCATTTTATGCTTATCTTTCACTTACGCTGAAAACTTTATCAAAACTTTATCAAAACTTTTTTAAATGATAAGATTTATTATTTACGGAAGCTTTGCAAATTGATATGGCCGTAAGAAGGAAATTTTAAAACTCAAAATATATGACTAAGAATCCTAAAAAAAATACGATTAGCAAAATTTGCACAGGATTAACATAAACCTACTTCGGACATTTTTTCCAAACAATCGACAATAAATAAAAGACTTCCTGGCAATATACAATCTTCGAAAAAAAATCGCACAAAATTCAGTAAACTTCAGTCAGTTTTGTCAAATCGACTTGTACAAATTTCATTTTTTACGATATAAATGAAAAGAAATAAATACTCTTATTAATGCAATTTGTAATGCAGTTCTACACTTTGTTATAAATTGCTTACAAGCATTTTTACATGTTCCGCTTGATTCATGAGAGTTCCTCATTTCCTTCCTTTTAAACTTCACTGCTCATACCAAACCAAGTCAGTAAAGCCAAAATAAAGTTTACGTCCCTGTCTCTCTAACTTTACATAGCTCTGGTCTGGTTCTTTGCGCTTTGTTCAGTCACCCATATCACTTTACTGCATTTTAACGATCATCGAAGCATGATGCATGCACATTATTACCTACCTGTCTACTAATCATAATATAATACCTACCTTTACTTTGCCAATATTTTTCATATTTGCCATTTTTACTCCCTTAACCATTTCCAATCACAGTATATTTTCCCAACATGAAAACGCACAAAGGCGTAATATATATTACAGCAATAAATGCTAAAATACTTCAGCATCAACGCACAACAGTCGTCATCGTGATGATTTTTACAAGAGAAATGCAACAACACCATCAATATATATCATGATCAAGTCACATTTCATTATGGAATCAAAACATTACATCAAAACAACAACAAAACTGCATAGATTACAATTTGCGATTTACACTTGCAGTTTACCTATAATTGCAGCCTTGCATGCAATGCTTAGTTGTTTTATGAGTTCTTAAAATGATAAAACGAACACATTCTAAATGGCAGTTTGTAAAGCTTTTTCAAAATAAGTCATATAAAGAAAAATTATATAAAAAATACCAATCAGCATTTATTATCACCCACCATTCATTGATACTACAAGAAAAAGTACTTGAAATTCTCAGCCCTTTTGTGGGTTGGCCTGTAGTAGAAAAAAATTACTTGCAGTATGCACTAAAATTTAAGCATGAAATGAAGTATATGGATGAGAAATGCACAATAATTCATTGTTATTTTGTCACGTTGATGTGACTGTGTGCTATATTGGTTTACGTTTTTATGCTGTGACTTGGTGATGTTTTGGTAGTAAGGTGGATGTGTGAGAAAACGGATGTTGCGATTTCTGATTGTGAAATATAGAGAACTGTAGATTGTACAGAGAAGCTTCATCATCATGATGACTGACTATTATTATTTTTTGCTTCATTTTAATTCCCAGTCACCTATTCACCTCATCATCATCAGTCAGTCACCCACATTATATGCATGTGCATTCGCTTGCTCAGATAAAATGTCTGAATTGAATGAACTAAATGTTTGAGATGAACTGTAACTGTCACAGAAACCTCTACTGCTTGTTTTTTAAATGGATGCAAACAAATGAACCAATTTAATATGGCAAAAAATTAGCTAAAAACAAAAAAAAACTATACACAAAAAGCCGCATATCAGCTCTCTGTTTCGAATGCCGCGTGTTCTAATGACGACCTTATTTACAATTTTTACAATGACTAGCAAACTATGAGCATAGCAGATAAGCAAAAATAGAAACTAATTTTGTAAGTTTGTGCATCTTCGTAAAAAAATAGTGTATCAGCGCATGATATGATGGCAAATGAGGATGATATGATGATGATGATGAGACATCACAAATAATAGGCTACATGGGTTTCAAATGAAAGAAAGGAGAAAATTAGAGACTGGTACGCGTATCGTATGAGCAGTAATTGTAATTTTTTCGTATATATATGTTACGATATGCGTGTATGCTACTACCTTACCCATATAATATTCAAAGTAATAAAAAATATTAACAAAAAAACACTTGACTTTTACTCGTATCCTCTCACTTTATTTTACACACTTGATAATTACCTAAGTATAGCATTTCTTTTTTTTTCTATTAAAAACCTCCCTACTAATTTGTCAGTCAGTTTCGAAAAATATGTATCTTTCTCTCGTGGTGGAAGAGAAGGGTCTCTAGTCTGTACACTTTTTTTGTTATTATGCTTCGTGCTGTGAATCTCCGTGATGATCCGTCTTCTTCGACATGATCCATCCTCATAAAAATGATAATAACGTCATGGCACTTTTCCTTTTTAATAATACCAGCAGCAGTTTAACTATTCGCAACGTTTTGCTCGTCTTATAATTAAGATAATCAGCTTTATGCACAACAACAATATGATAATGTATTATTATCATCAAAAACTCCAAAAATGGTATAATATAAATACTAGCGAAAAACGAGAAGGCGAGATATAAAAAAGACAGGTAAATATTAGAACTCGGATTGGATAAGAATGTGGAGATGACGAGTAAAAATTGGTGGTTTTTTTGTGTTAGGTAGAGAGGAGGATGATAATAGTAGTGATATGATATGAGGAGGATGTTATGCACGCATCTGCAATCGTGACATTTTGCAAAGAAAACAAAATGCACCGATGCAGTGAATTGCATAGGCTTGGGGCGTTTAGTGCAAGAAAGAAGTGTATAAAAATGGCTCAAACCCAAACAAAATTATTTCGCAGAAAACTTATGAACCATATATTATTCCGCTTATTATAAAGCTTAAATGCATGTATGCTACTTATAACTTTTTATTTTGAAAATTAAATGCGGATTAGGGTGCATGTCAATATTTAATGCTGAAGAAGCACGCTTAATAACATAATGGCCAGACATGTATGCGTATGACATATAATGCTTTGATTGGATGTACTAGATTTATGGCTTTGATAAAAATGTTTTGCGTGCTAATTTTTTATTTGCTTGAAGAATATTTAGAAGTTTTATTTACGAACAAATTGTCATATTTTTGTTTTTAGTTTGAAGCTCTGATCCAACCAGAAAGTCTAAAACAATTGTTGGCACTTGGATCCGGCCCTGCCACCGCCTCCCTTCTCGGTAACAAGGAGCACAGCCACGAAGCTCGAGGGGCTAACGATCTCGACTCGGCTGAGAGTAAAACGAATGACCCAAACAATTCTAAAAACGATTCTTCATCTTCCGAGGAAGAGGACGACAATAACAACAGTGGTGAGGATGGTGTCACCATGCTCAAATTGCCAGTGGAACTTAGCTTTCAGGAAGTAAGTTTGTCGTCATCTTTTTCCATCAATTTTACATGCAAAAATTTCAAAATCCGACTGAGTACTAAATTCATTTTTATGTCATAAATTGTCGTGAGCTGTCTCGGCAACTTGTATGCAGATATACAATAGAATATCACAACAACAAAAAACACATAAAAAGAAAATTACTGGGGCTTGAAGAATAAATCCTTTTAAAAACTGATGAATGAACGATGAGATTTGTACATCATTGCGTAATAACGCTGATGGTTGTCCCTTGCAAACGTACGCAATACGCATGTTTTACATGTGTGTACACTTTTTACACTGTATTACCGTGCCGTTTTCGAAAGTAAATCTGTCAAAATCTTTCCATCACAGGCGCTACACTGCAGTTAAATGCCTTATATGACTTTTTTCTTAAGACACCACACCGATGTTGTATCAGCGCAGAAAACAATCAAATCACGCCTGTGATTCCTCATTTCATGCCATTAAACCCAATGCATTATTATACAAAAAGTGTGTCCGAAAATGAAACTACTGAGATAGTAGGACACGGGGCAGTACCACAACGAAGGGATAATCAACAACGCAATATCACATTATAATATCATCGCATCAGCATCATGAGTAATAATCATAAATCCATTATATCTACTTTACTCACAAGGCTCTTAACTTTTAAAGCGCATTCATTCAGTTTTTTATGTAACCACATAAAATTATATTTTTTATCCCTTGCATTTTTGTGCATTGAATAGTCCATGAGCGACAATCTGTGCGCTTTGTTACAACAAAGAAATATATGATCTAGTGATCAGATTTCAAATTTTGTGAGAACAGGACAGATTTTTTACATCTAATTATTATGCACGAGCGTGTTATGTTGACATGATGCCATATTTTCGCAAAGAAGTTTTTGTTTGTCTTATTTGAAAAACATTTTAGTAGGATATTTTAAAATAATCTCACGTTATAATTTATAGTCATAATTATTGTTTACTTTTTTAAGCGAACCGTTAATTTGAGTGAAGACAAAGAGAAATCTGACGAAATTATTATCTGTTTTCTTTTTAAAGGCATATTAAGTATATTTAACATCATGTGTTATTTTTATAGCTCTTTATGATTTACAAAAAGAGTGATTAATAGCAGCAGTAACGAGTATATTTTTTTTGTGGTGTGCGGTTGACTGGTAGACAAAAACTGAAAACGGTACCACGCTGATTTAAGTTAAGGAGACCACAAATAAAATTACGTTTGATTTGCAATTTGAAATCAGAGACGAGACACGCGTAGCTTAGTTTCCAATTTTGGCCTTGCCTTACTATTATTTTTTAAATTCGGCAATTAAATTATTAATGAAAATATCATGAATCAATCCAAGTTGTACATTTATTTTGTGTACTTATCTTATTGTGAGCATGTGCTTAACATTCAAGTATGTTTACGTTACTACTTAAATTCGTCAACAGTAAAAAAACTTGTTGTATTTGTGCATTTTAAAAATGAAAGTGAAACCATGATTCCGGTTTACCGCATTTTCGTTTATGTACAAGATATGTATGTATGCAGTCGAAAATATCGAGATAAAAATCCTCTTACTTAACTCAAGTTGGAAATTTCATTTAACGTGAAAGACTATGAGAATATTTTATTTGAAACTGTGACAGTAGGAAACAGGAAAATATCAAATTCTTATCAAAAAATCTAAAAAAAAAAGGTTCCCTGTTCCTTTGCTGTACCATAAAACTGATCCAACAGGGATTTAAAGCAGATAGTGATATCATCACTGCAAAGCAATATTACAAAGCAATATTACAAAGCAAAGCAAAGTACTGCAAAGCAATATTGCAAAGTGCGTTAAAATTGCAGCAACGACAAAAAAGCATTAGAATGTCTTGTTAGAATATTACGGAAGGAATATTTTAAATTTTTAATAGTACTTATGGCAAATCATTGCAAAATTGCAATTTGTAACGCATAGTCACACACGTACAACATAATATTTTTTTGCAAATTACATACCCATTGCCCTTTTTCTCTATGAATTGAATGCCACCTTAACCAAACAAATAAACAAACCAAGACGCTGTACGTAGCTAATAAAATGAACAAACGTGATTCTATGGAGATCGCCATAATAATTCATAGCTTTTTTTACAAGCATTCATTCAGAATGACTGACACTGACTCAGTGCATGCATTTTTTTGCAACAATAACTCCATTGTGGTCATCATAATAATCAAATATAATCATTGACGAAATAATTTAATATCTGGATAGAAGGACAAGATGTTTCTTGTGCAGTCTGGCACTGGCTACGCTGCGCTACTTAAAACTTCATTACTGGTTAAACGTGAACAGGAATTGAATTCTGTCATCATCTCAGCAGCAGCAGAGTTAGCAACACATTTCGTGCTAATTCACGCTTTGAATATGAATGAAATAATCTTCCTCCAAGAAAATCTCATCATTCTTACTCAGAGATTTGGCAATGCTATTTTTTACCCATAAAATAAGTAAACCTTAAATAATGCATGAAATTGTACATTATCATGGACAAATGTCATCATCATCATTAACATCTCAGGAGTACTAACAAGGTTCACTTTTATGTGTTAAAAAAAGATGATGCTACTCAAGAAACTCCATTTCTTTATTTAAAATTAAAAAATTTCATCATTAAAAATTGCATTATTGCTGTGGTAACGCTAACTAAACATTTCCATGCATCATCTTAATATATGTTTTTTATATTGGTGGTGTGACACCTTTGTGTCGTGTCCTCCTCAGCTTGAACTTATTATGAGTAAAAAATTCACTTCCCATCGCATTCACAAGTCAATCCAAACTCAAATTTTTCCAACTCTTTCAAACTCACAGAGAATCTTGACATGTTATAAACAAACTTTAAAAAGAGTACTTTTTACGATGCGATGCGAGCAATGCATTTTCTTTTTTTTAATTGAATGCATTTGCAGAAAAAGTCCTTCATCACGTTACCCTGCTGATGTTTTGATTATCGTTGTTTTCCACTAACAAAATGGCATGTAGGACACGTAAAACATGGTGATTTCTTCTGTGAGATTTTTTTTCATGTATACCTAGTTTGCTTAATGGTTCTGTTTTTTGAAAAAAACATCACATGAAAAGTATTATTTTGTCAACTACAAGTTTTACCTTTATATATTTTTTGATGAGCTCGTGCCGTGCCCTCAAATGTGTAAATAATACATGCTCCTAGCCTGCTAAACAATAAAGGCCAGGACAGAGCAAGAAGAGCAAAAAAAGGGTTAAAAGTAGTAACAAGAGATGAGCAGTTAAGTTATAAAATAGGAATTGTGAAACATCATCAAAATTAAATGCAAACAGCCTTGTGTCAGTCAGTTGATTTTTTTGCTACAATAATTATACCCATTATTATGACCATTTTATTTTAACCATTTTCATATTATGAGAACATTTTCCTAATGAGGGAAGCAATGAGAGAAGTGAATTATTCTGTAGCGGTGGTGGTAGCGAAGAACTTCGTTGAGGTAGATGTGATCTGAGGAGTAGGATGATAATGGTTACATGGTTTGAAATGCATTTAAGGGTGCATTGAATTGTATGATTATCTTTCCTGTATGCATGTTTTGCATGTACACATATATTTTTTATGATGATGATGACGGATTACAAAGCAAACGTGCATTGACACACTCGCATCAAATCAAATAAGTAAGGCAAATGGCAAAGGTCGAGCATTTAAATTACTACACTTTTAAAAGAAACTACGAGAGCAAAAGCTTGTTGGTTGAACAGGCAAAGCAGTTCCCAGGAATTGAGATAAAATATAATTCTAATCTAACGAAAATGTTTAATACAAGTACATTAAGAAACCGTCGAGAAGTCCTCTGTATAGTATGTTATATTGAACATGTTCTCTTCAGTAAAAAAATGTTCTTAATCATGTCACTCTTCTACTCTTATCGTACATTTTCGTTTTTTGCTGTTTCATTTTTGTAATAAATCTGTTGAAACTGTTGAAGGGAAAAAAACTGTACAGAAAGTTACTAAACGATCACGTTTAGTTCACGCAGACCGCCTACCTTACAAATCTGCATACGCATAAACGCATAAAACTTTAAATCAGTCAGTTGGTTACTATTATAGAAATAGTAGAGTATATGTACCACCTTTTGCATTCAGAATCCTTTTCGTTGTGAATACAAAAAAATGCTTTAAAAAATGAGCAAATAACTCGCAAATTGTATTGATGGAGAATATAACATCATCAACATGTCTATTTCTAGAAGGAGGAAGGAGTTTGAGTTTAAAGCTTTGCATACTATCAAATGTATTTAGTAAATAAAAATGATAAAAAAATGAAAAGCAAAATCCTTCTTGCTGCCCTGATCCTTCAAGGCCGGCCGTCATCATGAGCAGAATAGCATCATCGTTGTCGTCATGCTTTGCTTTTATGAAATGAACGAATAAAATTAAATGCAAGCATGTAGAAAAATAACTTTACTTACTAAATTATATTAGCAATAGCACAACATATTTAAATGCATATGTGTATATTGTATATCTTGTTTATAGGCACATAGTTTACACTGCACGTAATATACATCAACCAAAAAAATAGCTTGCAATAAAATGCAACTCATCAGTTTTACATTCAAATAACAACCTTCGTATTTTTCACAGCATAGTTGTTAGTTAAATTACATCTCAAAAAGTAATGTTCTCTATGTTGGTTCGATGTTTGGGATGGAACTCCTTGTGGAAATGTCACACTTATAATTACAGGAAAACGATATGACTTATTTTCCCGATTTGGGTTACGGCTATATGTAGACATCGGGTACTTTCGAATGCCAAATGACCGTGTTAGTGTGTAACTTAAAAATACGAAGCTGCCACTTAAAATAATTGCTTGTATTAACTCACGGATACTCGATAGTAATTTTTTTAGACATGATTTTCTTTGTTTACGACACAAGTAATAAAATCTGTAGTAATTTTAACATTTTTATTACCTCTCCTGGCCTGCATCAATTTGAAATAAAAGAATATCTCAAAATGGCACATCCATGTAAAAAAAAGTTGCCTAAATAGTTAAAAGTATAAATGCGTATCCTGTTACTTGAGTATTCTTCCTTTCGAAATTGTGCTCCCTTCTTCGACCTGGTAAAGATGTGAATCTTCTTGACTAATTGTAGTAAATGATGATAGATAATAATGAGCGTGAACACACATCAATGAGAAAAAAGATGCGATTGTGAATTTCTGCTTGCATAAATTACATACGCCACATACCAAACTATATATATTGCCATCAATTTTACCTTCAGCAACAAAGGAAATTATCAATTATAAACAGAAAGTAGTGTTCGCATTGATGATGATTATCATGATAGTTCCACCTTTTCAAATAACTGCTCATCCACCCACCCACCAAAATAATAGCATCTTCAGTTTTTTTCTTCGAATGCTTCGGCTCTGCGCTTCACACACTCATAAGTGCTCATAAATAACAAATAAAGAATAATTAATGTAATTCAACAACAGACTTACTTGCGCATAACAAAGTCGAGTGAAAAACGAAGGAGGTGGTGAAGGGGGTACTTAAAGTATTTATGTTTTTTTTTGTTTTCAACATTTTTATTTCAAATATTTCACGGGGCGGCTTTATGTGCAAGCACATAGACAAGTCAGTTAAACAGCCCAATTTTATCAGCAGAGTTAAACAAAAGAACAAGCGTGAAAACAACAAGCATCCCAACACGACAGATAAAATCTCAAAGTAAACAATCAACAAAGCCTTTATTTTAATAGTATCTCTTTCGAATTCAATTTTTTTCTGAGCTTTCATTGAGTATGTAATTTTGTAAGAAAGCCGGCACCCCCTATCACAGCTTAGTTAGTCAGTAAATTACAAGTCAATTTTACAAACAAAAAAATATTGATCTACTGCAAATGACGCTAATTTATTTTTATCGTCAGTTTACACCTTTTACATACCCACTTTTTTATTTTCAACAACAAACATAACGTTTTCCCCCATATCTTTTTTGAAATAATGATAAACACTTAAAAAAATACTTTTACGACGATTTGCAATATTCATTTTTATGCTAATTTTGCAGAGCTGCACTTTAGTAAGATGCGTCATATCGGCAAGTATCCTCACTCTAGGTTAACTTTAGTTATAATTTAAAATTCAAAGCAAAGGATTTCGATTGCAAGGTAGAAAGCGTGAGAAACGCTCACCATTGTCGTCATCAAAAACATTCATATTGCATTTGTACTTATATTATTACTTCCATTGCATCAATGCAACATAAATGCATATTACATATTAATATGCATGTAAAAAAACTCTCAATGCAATTTTTAAAATGTTCGTTTGTAAATCAAATGTTGGCCATTGATTGTATGAAAACCTTTCGCTTGACTTTTGAATGAAGTAATAAATACTTAATGAATAAGTCAGCAAAAATCAAATAACATTCTTAATTGAAAATCTTGCCTTGTTGTATAATTTCTAGACTAATTGGTAAACTAAAAGCATGTAAAAAAATTTTAAAGGGTTTTTACAGTTTGCCTATTGCATAGTACTTTTGAACTCTTGATTATGCAGGTCTATAAATAAATGAAATACAAGTAAACAGTAATAATCATTATATGATCAAGAATGACTTCCTTGAGAATTTTTCCAGTGATTTTCCTTCTCAAGTCCATTGTACATTCTAAAATGCTATAACAACTATAGTAATAAAAAAGCTACAAAGTTGAAACTCATCAGTTGAAAGGATAAAAAAGAGATACTAAATTTAGTACCTAACTGGAAATTAATTTATGTACAAGTATTAGCTCATCTCAATATTATTCTCATCTCATCAGCATTCTCGTGTCAGAAACATTTTTGGCATTCAAACAGCTCGTTGAGCTGATGAACACAAGGAAATTGTAGTCAATGTGTTGTGATAATTCTGAAACTGAAAGTAAGACGAGTAGCCGGTTGACCTTGGCAAAAATGGATAATGATGATACATACTTGCTTCTCTTGTGCTCTCATCTGCATCCAAAGACGTTTTGGCAAAAAGTTTACGAAAACACCAGTAACTAACCAGTGACCACTGACCATGCATTAGTGCATATATATGTATCCATAAATGTATCAGTTTTTGTGGTGGTGCTGTTGATAAATCTCCTGCTGACGCCAATGAAAATATGAAACTCCTTCTTACTCCTCCTTGACTTCTTTCACACTAATGGAGTTTCCATTTTTTCACAAAAATTTACATGGCTACTACTTCCATTAAGATTTCTAAGAATAGAAGCTAGTTAATTTTTTTAAACTCTCTAGTGTTTGTTCTGGAGTAACTGGACTATGGAAAATATTAAATTGCATTGTTATTTTGAGGACGACGAGAAACCCAGGCTAGGTGTTTATCATGAATTGCATTTGCATGGAAAACATTTGAATAATGGAACATCTAAATCTAAAAATGATGTTTTTTCATCTGTGAAATCGCTGTCACATATTGCGCAAATGAACAATAATAATGATTATTGGAAGACACCTTTAGTTCCACATGAGATGTTTATTTTAATGAATTGACACGTATGTAATGAGATTTTTTTTATTCTTGAATTGTTTTATTTTTTCCAGCATATGTTCGACAGAAACCATAGATCTCACATGAACTGCATCATTGAAAAGAAGAAGGCTGAAGAAATTGTTGACGAGCAAGCCAAGGCCCTTCCTCCACTTCTTGGCATCAACATGTCTACTGACCCAAGATACTTACACTTCACCGGAGAGAAGATGGCAATTTCTTGCGACTCTGGAAACGACCACCGTCATCCCCCACCCCCACCACCATCCCACCAAGGACCATTCCAAGGAGGCTTCCCAATCATGGAAACCATGATGGTCGCTCCACCCCCACCATCCCCATCCCGCCACTATCCTCATCATCACCATCAAGGTCACCCAATGCCAATGCCCTTCGGATCTTCAGGCCCCAGGGAACAATCTCCAGTTCAAACCCTTGCCTCAGCACTTGCTGCCGCCAGCTCATCTTCAGTCCCAATCCAAATCATTGGTCCTATCCCTCTCTCTGGTTCCTCTCAAAATGAACCCCTTTTCCAACAATCATCCTCTCAATCCTCAGGACCATTCGGTGGACTCGCAGGTCTCGGACAAATGATCCCCATTCTCGTCAGCAGCCAGGGTAATGGTCTCGATGATCTCCCAACCTCCGGTCAAGGTAACTCAGAGAGCATTTTCCTTGGTCCACTTGCACCACCTCAAAATCCCCAACACCATCACACCCTGCACTACCAACCCATGCCCCAACAGCAACAATCCTCTGCACCAATGCACCACCCCGGCTCAATTGAAGCACAGTTCCCCTTCCTTGCTGACTCTGCATCTCATCCATTCCAATTTTCTCCAGTAGGAGGACCTCAACAACCCCAGTCTGCCGAGATCCGGGAGAGAGCTGTCCCACATCCAATTCCAATTATGCCAAGAGCTCACGTGCAGCACGGTAAGCAAACAATTCAACAAACAGCCAAAATACGTACCTTTTCTTTTCGCTTTTCTCTACGAAAACGACCAATTAATTCTACTACAAATACAATTTCTTTTCTTTCTTCTTATACGCGTGTTAGTATTTAACTTGCTCATGTTGGTGGTAGTTTTTGGTAGCACATCCAAACAATTTGCTCTTGACTATTGACTGTGCATCTTTAAAATTGCATACCTTTTCAAACCCTGCCTTTGTGCATGTTACTCAGCCAACCAAAGCGTGACAATTTTTGCACAAAATAAAAATATAATAATACCATATTATTCTCCTCATAAAAATATAAATGTCAGCAGTCATTGTGGCAAAAGTGTATCGTGTTGAACAAAAACACGAGCGCAACAAATAATTACTTTCATCTTCTCTTAAACTTTAAATGCTCTCACTTGAGCTTGGCACACCAACACTCCAAAAATTCACCTCAATATTTATTTTATAGCAGCAAAAATACAAGGTTTATTTATGGTTTAAAATATAAAGCCTAAATTTTTTTTAACGTGTGTAGTCAATGGTTCAAATCATTACTATATCACCATAATAATCTTAACTCGTCATCATTCTCCTCACCATGACAATTTTATTAGCATTTATGGCTGTTCTACTATGCTTGATTATAAAAAAACATTTCATGATACCATATATAACGATGTTGGTTCCTTACTATGATAAAGATGATAGGGAATTTAAAAAAAGGAACTTCCCTTACGTTAGGTTTCTCCTTGTATTTATGTACCTATTAAATGTAGCAGATGCACCATGGTAACAATTATTTGTAGTTACATCCATTTTAACGAACCTGATAATTCTCCCTTAAAACAAATAGAAACGAGAGTAACGAAGGTGATGATAGTTTTTTCTTTGGTAGCGGCACCACGTGCAATTTATATTAACATTTAAAAATTCTTATTTTTAGCCATGTTGGTGTCTTACATGAGTACTCTTAGCAACGACACTGGTTGTTGGTGGTTCAAAAAAATGAAAAGTGCACATCATTCGCAACGCAGCGCAGTCAACTTTTTGGTTGTGCTCATGTAAATCATGCAAACAGGTAGAGAGAGAGGGTGGCGGCCCTTTATCATCCATTTCACTTTGTTCCTTAGCAACAGCTAACGTCCTTTTTCACTTAACTTTTTTCAATGCGCTGTGTGTATAATTTGCGTTCAATGTGAAGAAATGCTTGGGAGCTTTTTTTTTGGAAATTGGTGAAGAATTTTAAAAAAGCGGCGACGGAAGATGATTTAACTGCTTTTCCCCAGAATTTTTATTTGTTCTTTGCAAGTAAATTAGATGTAATTTTAATGTTTATCTCAATTATCTTTTACTGAAGTGCTATACCGCATCAAGAGATTATCGAAATGGTGTTTACGATTTTGTGACTATGGTGATGATTATTGACAACGTCGGCAAATGATGATACGCTGCAATAAAAGAAAATATTTGTAATTATGCTTGAAATAGCAGCATTTTGGACTAATGTGTTCTATTTAAATCGTAAAGGAAATTTTTTAGCAATAACTTTGACGAAAATCGTTTCACGATTGACGAAGCACGAACTATTGCATTGCTATACTCAATTTTTGTCTGTGTACATTTTGGTGTAATGATCGAGGGTGTACTCAACTCGTCATAAACCTAAATCCCAAAACGTTTTATGATCAATCATTGATGTTGGCTAAGAGTGGGAACAACGTGAGTTATAGGTTGAAAGTAACTAATTACACTTTCAAAAGAAATATAAAAGAATGAATTATACATAAAAAAATATGTCATACAAAATTACAGCTTTCCGACATTGCTTTATACATATATGCTCTAAATTTGGACAACTTCTGCCATTTCCTACAAAACAGCTTGATTAATGATTTGTAAATTTGAAAAATACATGAACTAAAATATGCTCTATTTGTTTTATTTTTTGATTGCTTCATCCCAGTGATTCGTCCTCGGTCCGTGGATAATGTTGCACCAGCACCAAAACGCATCAAGCGATGCGCTTGTGACTGCGCTTGCAAGAATCATCAGGAATAAGATGATTTTTTTTGAAAAAGCTGCGATGAATAAATAAAGTATATTGACATCGGGAAGAATTTGACCATCGTCCCTTTAAAATATTGCATCAATCAGCAAACTGAAAAATAATTTAAGATTTTTAGTATAAGATGATCTGGCTACCTGATAAAATGATTTTTCTCTCAACAATATTAATCCTAATATGTGTACAGTTAAAAGAGTTAAGATACACGCAGTAATCATGAAACCTCAAAATGCATGTGATCCCCATGATTGATTAAGATAAAACTTATGCTACAATAAAATAAAATGAAATTAACGCAATACAATGAAATTTTGTTTTTTGTTTAAAAGCAAATGATTAGATTTCAAATTGTCTCTGAAGATTGGAAATATGTAGTTGATGATCAGAAGAATCAGGGACTTTTTATTGTGCGCGTAAAATCCGTGTTACATTTTTATTTTGCTATTATTATGTATTTTATTATTTCCTTTTTTATCTTTTATATTTTATGTAGCAGTGTCCTTTATGCACTGTTATGAAAACCAAGTGTTTTTCCAACCAAGTATCAAAAGATATCAACAATCTATATATTACTTTTGTGATTAGAAGTAGTAGCCACGTTTTTATAATTTACATAATATGTATTACCAATACACAATTTTTACTTGTATTTTAAATTTTTGTGATGTTTCTATGTAATGAGTTATGAATAAAAATTTAAAAAATAAAATGTCTTTATTTACAGCATGAATAGAAGCACTGGTTTACTGAAGATTCTATATATTATAACCTACATAATATATAGAATGTACATTATTTATGGCTTTAGATGCGAAATTTTGGTCCGGTCTCCTTGATTTACTGCAACTTACTTCATCATACATCATATATGATTTGTAGAAAGACATGCATCCGTGTTAGGTATATAGCTTCCATTTGGATATTACGTACGATGACCATGTAAAGCAAAATCATGACTCAGAATGGGTTTAAAATAACTTTTATTTTGTAAGATGATCTCGCACAAGGTTTTTCAAAAAGAATCGTAGTAACAATAATAAATGATGTACTAGATGACAATGAATGAGCTTCTTCACTTCCAAATACTACTAACAGTTTACATGCATTGCGATAATAATTTACTTGACTGACAAGTACTGAATATAAATTAAAACTTCATGTTCCTAAACTATATCGTTAGAACACAACACATTTTTACAAATAATTAATCTAGATCTTCGCTTTCAAGTGTTTCGTTACTTTTGTGAACAGTATAACTGTAAATGCATCGTGTAGTGAACGAAAAAACATGCATTGTGAATTGTATAAGACGAGAAAAGTTAGCCTGGAAATTATAAAGGCTTCTTCTTAAATTCAAATAGTACAACAAAATGTAGCATTCATATATATTGACATGCAAATATCAAAGTGTAAACTTCAAAGTTAATTGACAGGTCTTAGCTGATGAAATCGCGATGATGATTTTGTACTAGCAAAACGAAAATCCACTGCGTTAATTTTTACGGTTACGCCTTTCTATATCACCGAATAGCAGTTGGGTAATTGTTTTTGTTTAGTGACAAAACGAATAAGAATACAATACCATAACTTTTAGCAAAAGAATAATACTAACAGGGTATAATTAATCAAGAATGTTGCATGAAACAATGTTATTCTGTATTCTGTAATTGCATTTTATTAGTTACTCTGAAATAATAGTACAGATTCTGTAATGATAAATATTGAAAAAAAATCTTCCTACATAGGAAGAGATGAGATGACTTTGACAGGGTCACCGAGATTAGTTTTAAGATATACATGTAAACATGATTCGTGATCGAACAATATTAATAATAATTAGAATAGTTAGATGTATAAGAAGACTAAATTTAATAATTACTATTAATTTTAGCATTTTATAAATACATCCATTCAGTAGTGGGCAGACTGTTGTTGTGTTCAGTAATGCGAGCAATTTCCTCTGGAATTGCATGTGAAATCCATAGACGACGAAAATAATCGTATTTTTCTCGACTTAAGGTCATTGGATTGCCTCGACGAAGACCTTGGTCGGTTTCCCCATATTCGTCCAAATAGGGAGGTAACATGTGACAACCTACAATTTCAAGGAATTAAAATAGTCAAAACTTTGCAAACTTGCATGCTTGAAATAGCTCTAGCTTTTAATAATTTTAAAAAACATTGGCTAATAGACAATAATTTTAACTAAACAAACGCGCAAATTTACCTTTGTTGCGACCACTCAACAGGAAAAGGCGACATTCTCGAATACGTAAGAAAATACCAATGCCTCCACCACAAAAGTAGGCATGATACGTACAAGCACCCATGCTCTCTTTCTTAAGCTCCTGCTGACAACAATAGCTCTGAAAGAAAAATGCAACGATTATTATATATTAACTACAAATAAAATTATCGTTTTAATTTAAATTGTCAGTACACTACACATCATAACTCCTCTTACCTGAGAGCAGAGAATTTCACCACAAATTAGGCACATAGTTGGCATTCGCGAATCGTGTGGATCGCATTTAGCACATTTGAAAAGGGACACAGAATTTATTAGATCGGTGTAGTCGTTCGGAAGATCAATGAGAGGGCGAAGCGTTCGAGGCAAAGGTAATTTACACAGGTATTTGAGATTCGGATCATTGCTTTTGTCAGCCTCAAGGGGATCCACAGCAATGCGCATGGACGGATGACGAGACCACCTAATGAATACATAACATATAAAGAAAATTACAGCCGAAACTTACAACATATTATTGTCATGTACGTATTTACTACTCACCTCATGGCTAACTGGGCAATTTCAGCACAGTCGAAAAGCTCGTACGGCGTTTTTGGTAAGTCCAAGTAACTGATAAGATCATCAAAACTAGATTCTACCTTTTCTAAAGCAGGTGGTGGGGAGATTCCCGTCATGGACTCATAAAACTTGGCACAGCACCGTAGGAACGGAATCCTACACATAAACAAAAAAACATATGATAAATTCACCTTATTGATTAAAAAAGACTACATTATAATGTATCCAATTTAAATTAAACTTACGTTCTCTGGCTAACATGCTCCCACACCTTATCACAGTCTAAATGTGCTCTGATTGTAGGAAAGGCTTGCCTTACTGGATTGTTTTCTTGCAGAGCTTCACGTGGTTTAGCCCATAAGTAGAACAAGAGTGGCCTCAATTTTGCCTTACTGTTAAAGCCCACTGCAGTCATGAAACTAGACCACTCATCATCCGCGTGAAGTCCAGTATACATTGTACTCAGATGACAATCACACTGATCATCATGTGGAAATGTGAACTCGGCCAAATTGTCCACTGACACAATAAGTTGGTAAACATGTATTGTGAACATGAGACGAAGGTTGTGATGATCCAAAACGCTGCCAACTGGAGGCTGAATACTCATTCTACCTGGACTTGAGGAATCATCTTCGTCCTTTTGACTACTGGTACTCTGGCTGGCCGTTTTATAATTTTTCGAGTAGATAGTCACATCGTATGTGTGACAGAGTGCGAAAGGCATGAGGTAAGTCAGAAATACGAGAAGTCCAAAAACATCCAATTCTAACATGCAAGGTTTATGAGGATCAGCATGCCAAATGGAAGCCAATAGCAGCAAAAATTCCGAGCGTAGCACCTGAAAAAATTAAATTTCAATTAAATACATCCACAAGAATAGTTTAAATTGCGGAGGATGTTGATTCAGAAAATATTTAAAATACTTACCCAGCATGTGGAGAAAAATTGAGAATCCACTGAAACAGAACAGACTCTTGTCAAAAATTTCAGTCCCATAGACCTTCTGATCGGCACGTTGTCCCCAAAGAAGCCAATCTTTTGATCCCGATGATAAGCTTCAGCTGACATGATTGTGTAGGCAAGGCTATGCCAAAGAGTACGATGGAGCTGGTAGGTCATTCGATCTGGCTCTTCAGGGGCCTTATCACGGGCCACTGTTTGAACTCGTTCCATGAAAGTTAATAGCTTATCGTAAAACTTTGCATGAAGCCAGTTGCTGGTCTCCTGATGATCGGAATAAATGTGCCCGTGAAATGTTTCCAAGAGTCGTTCTCCTGGAAGGCCTCGTCGGTACAGGCGCTTAATAAGTTTGCGAGTAAAAATCGAGTTTTGAAAAGGTCCCTCGTCAGGAATATCTTGGTCCTCACCAACCTCAGCTGCATCATCCGAGTCATAGTCGTAGGGATTGTTATGAGTAAATCGGTCCATAATCTCCATTCCTCTGAGCCAGACTCGGTATGAAAGTGAATGGCTTTCCATTCTTTCTGTCGGGATGGGAACTTCAAAATACCCCGGTCTTGGAGTAAAACACTTCTTCGCTCGGTCACTTAATTCAGCCTGAGTCACATTTTCTTCAGTCGGTGTTTCCTTCTTCAAAGGTGTTGGCTGGGATGGGACCCGAAGCGGAATATCTGTGATGTCGGGACTCAAATCAGCCTTTTTCTGGACGGGAGGAACTGATTGTTCCTGACTTGTTTCCATTTCTTCCAACTTAACCACTTTAGTCTTGCCCTCAGCGTAATGAACAATTGGTTGGAGCACTTTGACCACATACTCCTCAGTCAGCTTAGCAGTGATTGGGTATAGTTTGTGGAGAGGCAGAGCCATTGGTAATGCAGCGTTGCAGATGCAGTCACACATCGGGCACAACCATTCATGCTTGTCCACATCAAAACTTTGTGGATGCCTAAGACTTGAGAAAAAGAATACACTCTTTGAGCACTTATCCAACAAGATATTTGAAAACGTGTGTAAGTAAAGCAGTAAATTGTAGTATTACCGGTAGGGACGGCGACGTTCCTTGTTAATCACCCCTTCAATATGAGAGGCCCAACATGCTTCATGCATAATATGACCACAAGAAGACACATGTGGAGTAAGTAAAAGATTTCTTCGGAACCACACGTCAGGTTTCTCAAGAAACTCAAATGATTTATCCACTTCTTTGGCACGTAGCTCATCTCGCGTTTCACAAAGGACGGAAGAACGCTGAATAAACGCCGCTAACACGAATCTCTTTGAGTTAATACTGAGGGCGTGTTCTTCCTTACACAAGATACACACATACCTAGCACAAATTATTAATAAATTTATCAGTTTGATTTATCAAAATATTACATTCTTGATTACAAGATACTTGGAACAGATACATTAGTTTAGGCTGACTTACGTTTCATCATCCTGGCGAAAGGGAGTTTGATTCGGACCAAGTGCGATGGTTTTCAAGTGGACTGGCTCAGCTTCCTTCTCGTCGTACATGGTAGCATCTTCAGTGTCATCATTAGCAAAGAGATCTGCATTTACAGCCATAAACTTTTGTTGAGCGGCCATCATATTAGCAAGCACCTTAGCCCTTGTCTCAGCTGCCATACGGGCTCTTTTACGCTTCTCCTCCTTTAAAAATTGAAAACAAAGTTTCGGTTATCTTGCTATTTATTATAAAGCAGACATGTTCACATTGCCAATAAGATAACCACATACCTCTTCATTAGGTTGCACCATGACTTCTTCTTCCACGTGTTCAACAGGTAGAGTATCACTTCTAGGCCTAACTTTGCTCTTTTGCTTTCGAATCCACAAGATCATGTCGTAATGTTGAGCAAGGTGAGCTTCCTTGAGAAGGCCGTCCAACAATTCAAATATTTTCCATCGTTTGCAAGCCTCACAAAATTGGAAAAAGTGTTCTTCCTCTTTCTCGTTTCTAGCAATTTCCTCATTCAACCCATGACCTATGAGATGAAGAGCCTTTCTCAAATGGGAGTCATTAAAGGTCTTCGTTTTCTTCATTGAGCGTTGAAGAACCAGTGCGAGTATCTGCAGGAGCACATCAGACTTAAGAATGTTTACAACCAAGTTGAACGAGGAGGTGAACGCTGGAAGGAATGGTGGAGGGAAAAACTCAGGCTCCTTCGCATTCTTCTTCCGTTCTCTCTGTTTTTCTTCTGCCCGCGACATTTCTTCCCGAGTGTAGTGATAATGGTGCCAGTCATACTCTTTGTAAAATTCTAAAATGCAATGAATGAATCAAACAGTTAGTGATTAAATGCATTACGAACATAAGTGTGAACACATAATCCAGTAGCAACCAATTTTTTAAAAATCTACCTGGTTTTAACTCATAAACAAATCCATGTCCTGCATTGTTCTGTTTTTTGAATACTGCGACGTCTTCAATCACAGCCTCCAGGCCGGTTTCATTGTGTACATTCTCCACCAGGCCCTTGCTCAGTGCGGAGTGAGTCATGGCTTCAATGCACAGTAGTTGTATGATTTCTTTCTTGATGCATTCATTTTTGGTTACCTGACCGACGCCAGGAACGAAACGAGCAGAGAAAATGTTGATTATCAAACCTAGAAACTCACTGAGAATCGTACTGATGTGTTTGTACAAGTCGTCCTCAACGTTCCCGAGATACTAAACACAAATATACACAAGACATACATGCATTTATATTATAATACGTTAGGTAAATATTTTCTGTAAGTTAAGGCTATGCTTCTATACTACGCAACGTGCTGAAACATACCCGTTCGTAAAAAGTTTGGTCAGTCCATTGGAAAAGGTCGAATCGATTCAACACATGAAGAAGAAACTCGTTGGCCTCAATTAAGCTTGCACCAATTTGCAACGCAATGATGTCCTTGTCCATCATATCCGTCCTGCACCGAACATTTTGGTAAAAGTACAGTTGATTCAACAAAGAATACCCATTCCGCTTCCACATTCCAGCGTGGACCTGAGCCAAAAGAACTTGGGTTCTTAGTGACGGTTCCATTAGAATTTCTGGAACCGGTTTATCTGGGACTTGAAACTCAGGAGAGACAAACTCCAGCCCATACTGTTCCAGGTACACGTAAAGACCAGCAAAGAAGCGGGTCAAAGGAAGATGAACAGATACGGGCTCCGTAGATACATCATACACATAGCAGTTGGCGGCGTGATTAGCGAACTCCCTGCTGGCAGTGCGATTAGCTTGACTGTTGTATTCTTTGGCCAGTTCCCGCAAGCAATACCTAAACATTTTAGGTTACCAATGATAAAAGTTTATTTGCACAATCAATCAACTAAACTACATTAAAGTTCATGATACCAATAAAAATTACCTGAATGCTCGTATAAAAATATTTTTGTTCGTTGCAAGCCACTCCAGTGACAGCGTAAGAACGGGCTGCAGTTTTATTTGCAAGTTGAAAGCCGACTCCCACTCCGGTTCGTACTCCATATGATTGCCTGTTTGTCGGACGACCGCATCCATTTCCTTGGACAGACATAGGTAAAAACACAAAAAAAACATAACAAAATTAATTCCTATTTCTATAAACCAATTTACCCGAACTATTTACTGTACCTATAGAAGAATAAATACAATTTTGAATGAAAGAGGCCGAATAGATTAAATAATATTATGCTTAAATTTAAATACAATTTCAATTTGAGTGCATGCATATACAGTTTATCAGTTCGGCTCTCTTGAATTTAAAAACATTTCAATTCAAACCTGCATGGCGCATAATAACTGTAGAAAATAATCCATTCCTCGGTTAAAGTTTTTGATTAGACCATCAGTCCACGTGGTGGGCGGAATAGTTAGTATATACTTTAAATCTATGACGACAAAATTAGTTCGTTTTAGCATTGATCCATTCCCTCCTCGGTCGAACTCCAGTTTTCGTTCTTAAACACAACAAATTGTGGTAAAATATATAAGTATTTGTACAAAGTTTTGCACCGGAACAAACCTTGAATCAAATCTCCCCTATAGGAGAAGAACCGTTGGGACAGGATTTCAGTAAGGAGAATACCTGAATTGAGCTTCTGCTCACACTCGGACATCAAAGTTCTCATTATTGTAAAAATTACATCATGAGTTTCAATCAAATAATGGGCGATTGTTGGAACAGTGAAAATCTGCACCGACAAGGACGTAATAGAGAATGGATGATCGTGGTCATCCGTTATAAAGTCTTTCATCATATCTGCATAGTTTTTTGAAAAAAGCTGAGAGACGGATGAAATGGTGAAATTAAATGGTAATTGACGAACCAGTGAACAAAAAAGAGAAAAATACATACCAATCAATTAATCATTGACTCTATCATAATACTCAAACAGTCTTCATGAATAATTAGAAAAAGATCCTTACGGTAGCAAAACGTTTCTTCAGATCATAATCCTTCAACATTCCAGCGATTAGCACATGATGCCAAGTTTGTCTTGCAGACTTCCACAATTTGGTGTCGTTAAGCATAACGCCTTCCAAAATACTTCGACAACTGTTGTCATCCTGCTTCCCGAAACAAAAAGAAACATTTTGTTGTTACAATTTATATTCTTTAGTTAAGATCTTTACCTAAAATTCACATCCTAACTTGTTACTATAGAATTTATATCAACTCACCTGTATTTTTTCGACTAGGTTTGCAAGTAAGTCACGAAAAGCACCACTCTTTTCCAGAAGTTTTTCAATCCATTCTAGAATTTTTAGCGAAAATATCTGATGCGCGACTACGTGCGATTGCATTACTATCACCTTTAACGGCTTGGCCCCATTGCGCGAAGTATACCTCTCAATCACCTGCTTAGCTTGGTAACATTGCTGCAAAGAAAAGTCTCCAATAATTTACACAATTCACTCACATTTAAGTTCCAAAACATGAAAAACCATTACTCAAATTCACACCTGAAACTGGTCAATTTTCACCACACATCTTCCTTCCCGATCAATCATTGTAGCGTAATCCACAGCTTCGCGCTGATTACACTCAAGTGCTCGTTGTAGCGTAGAAATTACAGTGTCGAAAGTATGCGTTTCATCATTGTACAAAACAGTGCAATACAGTTCATCATCAACAAAACATTTGATCAATTCCGGGAGTCGATTTGTCTCCTCGTCACCAAACTCCAAGTCGGGAGGGACACTCAAAGTCAACTCGAACGTCAGTAGTTTATATGCATAATCAAGTAGAACATTCAGCAAGAACTTAGCTCTGGCCTCTAATCCAACCGGCTTCAGTGTACGATCATCTGGACCCTCCTGTACTTTAGGCTGATGAAGTGAGCAATACTTATCCGATTTCCACGCTTCCTCATCACCACAATCACAGTACCCTCCACCACTTGATGTGGATATCTTATACCTGAGAAAACAAAAATACATTTTACAATAAAACTTACGAATCACCATCAAAGACATTTCATTATTCAAAATTTTGGAAAGCTATTTACCGATGATTCTTATGACCAGAATTCTTAAAGCAGTCGGAACAAAGGACACAAGTAGGGTCCATACCACAGTCGCGACAACTGTATGTTGGCTCACCAACCTTAAATACTCTGCCACAAAGGGATGGCCGTGCTACGTCTAGAGTCTATCGTAAACAAAAATATAAACCATTTCAAATTTCTACTTCGTCTGCTCATAAAGTTGGAATCAATACTTTGCAGTTTGCTTGGTATACCTTCACGAAAGTTGTCAAATCACCGTGGTAATCCAAAAACCCATTTAGCACAGGAAACAAGAAGAGATGCGCTTTCGCTGAAGCTCCATCCTGGGGCTGTGTCTTGTCCAATGGTGAAACATTCTTCTTCAACTTGTAACAAAATGGTACGGCCCATGACATGTGACGCTTCAGTTTCTCCTCTGCCGCTTGAGAACCATCGTTGACGAAGGCAAGATACAGATTATCAACAAATTCGACAATGTCTATCACATCATCTTCGGCTGAAGTTCGAGCGCTTTCTTCAGGGGTTAGGCTCTGAATGATAAGATCATGAGATGCATCTTCATCCATCCGGTCCTCTTGGGTATTAGACTCGTCATCACTTAAATCCATCATTTTTACGATATATTGTTCGTACTTTCAGTGTCTAGTTATTGACACCGATAGTTCCAAACAATTCTCTGTTCAAATTCAAAACAACAAAATTTCAAAATTAGACAAAAAATTATCTTAATTATGATGATCGCAAGTTACTAAAATAGAATACCGATACCACGATTTAGGTACTTGCTGATCTAAACAGCTTTTAAAAGTACTCTAATATCCGGTTTAAAAACTGTACCATATGGAAACTACTTAAAGTAGAAAACACTAACTTGTAATGACCAAGTTTTGGTAGTACGTTGTTCTTTACGCAATAAGAAATTAAACAAAAGTTACACTTGTAAAAACATTAATGGAAGACGAAATCTAAAGAGAATTTCATTCTCAACCAATGAGTTCACTGTTATCTATAAAATACTGAATTTGCAATTCGTATTCACCAATGGCAAACAAGTACGTCTTCAGATTTCTAGGAAATAAAAAAAACCTAAAGGCTAATACTACGACACTTGAATTCTGAGAACATTAAGAAGCGTATTGTAAAGCGTACCGTAACTATGCAAATGAAAAAATGCGTAGCAACTATCAAATGTTGGAAAATATGCTTTACCAACTAACTGAGCTTTTATTCGCATATTTAACACTGATTGTTAGAACACACTTTAAACTCTTGTATGTAATTGCAAGCCTCTTCTTATTATACACCTGCCTAAGTAAGTATTGTGCCGGTTGTTGAAGGGTGGAGACAGTTGTACTTTCATCCAAAGAAGGCCAAAATTATGTATCATACATGAATTTGGTGACAAGAACCGACAATTTAAAGGTTCATTTAAAAACCTTATCTAACAGCAAGTAACCCAAACTAACTAAATCTGTTGAAATATCAACATCTCAGCCAGGTCCATAAAATCTCATCAATTGTATGATATACCGACTAACGCTTAAATGCAAAGAAGCAACGAAAAGTATGGAGGTGAAGGGACACTATTTACAGACTAGACGACCATTTTGAAACCCTATCCTCCAAAAGATTTAAATAGTCAATTATTGGCCCTTCACACTAACACTAAGTATACTTCAGCAGTACTCAGTACTCAACTAACTCCAGATTTTAAACCAAGAATATACTTTCAGCATTCAATTTCAAAGGCAAAACACGTACCACAACAACTAATTAACTATTCTCAATTAATCACTATCAGTAGAATAATAAGTCGAAACAAAACTTAACAACTTACCGTTAACTGCTTCCAATCCACTAATAAAACTTTTCCGTATAAATATTCCAACAAGTAAAAAAAATTCACTCCTTTGAATTAAAACAAGGTAACGTCTTTTTCCAAATCTTCAGCTCACTAAACTATCAGTCAGTTCAACTGCTCCATGTGATCGTCATCATCCTGCGACGCACAAGAGAAAAAAAAGAAACCAAGTTGACAAATACAATCCTTACAATGTATTTCAATCCCATAACTTTTGCCACAATTCCAATCCAACACAATCACAATGATTCGGCACTTGTGACTTGATGAATGAACTCTTGTCTCCACTCGACTCTTCTTCCACCACACACCACCAACTTTTTAGCACAACACTTATATGCAGACTTAACCCTTTCTTCTTCCTTCCGCAAAGCTAATAGTTCCTACCTATATCGCTTTCTCTCCGTGACCGGTGGCAAGTTCAAAAGCTAAACCCAATTATAATTCTCTAACTACCGCACTTTTTCCTATTAATCGCTAAACTTAAAATCTCAGCAGCATGTTTAGCAGCCACTTATTAACTAACCTGCCTCTTCACCTGCCTTATTTCCCTAATAATCTGCCAAAACCAAAAGAAAACTCATGTTCTTCTCCTCCTTAGTACATCTATCTATCAAGTAATCCTCCTTCTTGTGTCTTGCAAAAAGAAAATCTGTTACGTTTACACCGCTCCTCCTCCTGCCCTACCAGACCACCATCATCACGTTGTCTCTTCCCCAACTAATTAATATATTACCCATTAAAAAGTCACCAGTAAAAGATAATTTTTCTTTCCACTTACATTTCTCTTCCTTCCTTAAATGACAACGGTGTTATCAAGTTTTCTATTTAAAAAACTGTTAATATATGATACAATACAAATACTGTTACAACAATAATGTCTATCGTCTTGTTGCACTTCTTCTGCAATTTCATCTCCTCCTTGCTGCCTTTTGCTTGCCTACCTCATCATCTCATAAAAAAAACTTCTTTTTTTGCCTGTATCTCTATTCATTCCCTGTAATAATCCTCCATATGAATGTGTATGTACTTTTTTACTACATTTTTACAACACAAACTTACACTCAAACTGACGATGATGATAATGATGATGAACTGAACTACGCGAACGAAACGACGATGATGATAGTTAAGCTAATATGATGATGTGATATGCCTGATTGACTATACAAAGTAAATGATCAAGAAGGAAAACAATATGTGTAACTTGTATCGTCGTAGTATCAAAAGCACTAAACTTACATTTTTATCCCCTTTTTTTCTTCAGACTTCTCTTTTTCTTTTCCAAAGAGAAAAAAAGTGTAGAGGACGACACAAGAAGTTGAGTTGAGTGATGTGATGTGATGAAGAATAGAAAAATAGAAATAGCAGAAAACGCTGAAACTTAGCTGAGCTGTTTGAAACACACACACACAACACACACTTTGACGAGTTTACACATATAATATTCACTAAAGTACAAGTACACACACGGCACGGCACATCGGTCAGTTTAGTTCAACACAGGAAAAATAGAACAAGTGAGTTTTAAAGAACGAAGAGAAGAGGGTTTGTGTAAAAAAAGTAAAGTTGTACATTAGGCAGCAGTAGAAGAGCAAGAAGAGCATAACAGCGATGCGATATATGCACAAAGTTTACTTGCACTTTTTATCGTGTAGTATGCTGGGTTGAATGAGAGTGAGAGAAGAGCCGATGAGATGATGTCTGCTGCGTACGTAGAGAACATTTCATGCAGTAAGTTCAACAGCGGCACGGCAGCAGCAAAGTAGTGTATAAAAAAAGGAAGGGAAAAAGAGGTTTTAGCAAAGTAGTTAGTTAGTTTAGTAGTATAGTATATCGGTATGCATTGCTCTTCTAGTTGGTTAGGGTTGGCGATGATGATATGATATAGCTTGTGTTCTTGTGTATCTGTTGGTTTTGATGAGCGAGAAGAGAACAAGAAGAGGAAAGAAAGAGGAACAAGAGAATAGGGATTTTTGTGGAGATGATGATATGATGATGATGGTGGTAGTGACGGTCAGTGTGTTTGTTTGTATGTAGTAGGTAAGGTAATGTAAAAAGGCAAAGAGGTGTTAAGAGAAAAAGGGGCTGTTCATATATATGTGTACCTTAAAAATGATTTTTTTGGTGTCAAGTTTCTTTAAACGGGATGTATTTCTTATGCTATAAATAACAATTATGGGAAGAAATAAATTTATGAAAGTGAGAAATTATTGGAAGGATGTTTTTTAAAATGAAGTATGGCTTGTAAAAAGTGCATTGCATTGTTGTATATGTGTAGGGTTGTTGGATGAATGAAAAATACAAAAAAGTACATACAAAGTATCTTGTGGGATTTTTGCCTTTTAAAAATATTGGCCATGTTTGTCTGTATGTCTTGGGAAGTTTTTAGCAAGTCTGTTTAAAGAAGACCATACCGGAGTTTATGATATGAAATTCTGCACTTTTGTACAATCTCTTGGTTCATTCAATGGTTGACTTGGTTAGAACGCTGATTTTTTAAAAAGAGGAAGGCTACTTATCGTATACTAACTACTAATGCAGCGTGCTTGTATGTATAGGAATGCATGTAGTTCATGATGAGATGACTATGACCTTTTATGATCATGTAAGTTTGATGTTTCATAGTTTATGGACCATGCTCCATGAAACGCTTTCATTACTTCTTTACACAAATGATATCCTTCGTCATTTTCAGATTGTGTGAAGCTGGTTTGTTGGTTTTAACGAGTATGGCTATTTATGAATGTGTAGGCCGTAATACAAGGACTCATTTTTGCGAAGTAAAAAATAGCAAAAAAAATACTGAACACTGATTGTATTTTGCGTTGTTGCTTATATCGTTTCTTTTAACCGAATCTTTTTACTCAATTGATATGTTGGCCATACTGCGTTCTGAGATTACTCTTTTTGTAACAGCATGACACATGACATGCATTGGAATGGAATGTATTCGCTTCTATGTGCGTATTTGTTACTAAAAGAATGAGCACGCAAAATTGGCAATGAGGACCTCTTCCTGCTATTATAAAGAATGGCAATTTGATGACGACAATAATCATCATGATGATGACATTAACTTAGAAAAATGTCTAACAGACAGTAATCAAGACAAGAAATCGATTTATTAAGTTACAAATGTATGAAAACATACATACACGAAAAATTGATACTGATAATAGCACATAGGACTCACTCAACTTAAAAATTAAAACTGCGATCGGAAAACTGCGTAAAATTTTAAAACTCCTCAGTAGATATCTTTACAAATGTACAAAACTGTAGTATACATGAGCGGAATTGTGGTATCATAATTAATTGGTAATGAAAGTATTAAATCGCTTAATGATTGGATTTATTCTGCATCCACTTGGCCAGCAATGGATGTTCACCCCGACGAGGGGGCTGAGTTCCAGCTCCAGCTCCCCCCTTTTTCATGGAAGAACCGATGGAAGTTGAACTAGAACTAGAGAACGCAAATAAGGAGCTAGAAGAGCTCGAACTTGAGCCAAAAAGATTCCTTGGGATGGTTAAACCACTGCTAGTACTAGGGCCACTACCAGTATTGTTTCCAATCGATCCAAGGACATAACCTCTGCCGCCGAAAGCTTCCAAACTGGTATTGATTTCCGTTGCCTTAGGTTGAGTTGGGGATGGGGATAAATCAATGGTAGTATTCGCTGCTCGGTTTCCATCTGGTGCAAAAAGAAACATAATGCGTCAATTACGTTGAGTAATTATTTCTACTTAAATTTTAATTACAGTAGTATTACTTATAGTTCTTACCATTGTTCTTTGCATTCCTGTTCTCATTCCTTTCGGGTGAGGAGGATAAATCAATTGTGGTAATCGTAGAAGTAACCGGTTTCTTTCGATCCGCTACACAGCAATAAAAAGAAAGAAATATAATTTTGTACACAATTAGAATAATAGCAAAAACCATAATGTTAGTACCACACATATCACATCAGTATTCTTACCAGTGGGTGTGAAGTAATTAGTAATCTTTTTCTTGTTTTCATTCTTTTCCGGCGACTTTTGACTAGTTTTCGTCGACGGCTCCTTCTTGCGTTTAACAGCCTTCTTAGGAGATGGCTCTTTGATTTTAATAAATGATCCACCGCAGTTTTTCTGATGATCTTTGTACCAAAAGTCATTAGGACCAGGAGCACGATTCATAGAGCGCTTTACGATTCCGTAAAATGGTGATCGATGTTGACATGGACCGTTGCATTTCCACCAATGAGTTTTGAAATGATTGACTTCATCATGGAATGAATGATAAACCTGAAATATATTTTAACAGAAGCAATCAGAAAATATCTGCAACTATAATCAACATACTTTGTCGATTTACTAATATAAGACTTACAGTTATGTTCGCTCCAGTCAACCGATTGATCCGATACATGTGCTCATGAAACTTGGGTCCATGACTCTCACGTTCACGATTTCCATCAACCACAAACAGGTACGCATGAATCATTTCGTGCTACAGTGAAACCACAGTAATTAGTAATCACACGACTTAATCGAAAAAATTCTGTAAAATAACTGGCCGTTTAACTTACCAACAAAGTCTCCACAAGATCTTTCCTTGGCCTGTAAGATAGCAATGGCTTAGACAGATGAACAGAGCACTCCCTATTCCTTCCATGATACTTACAAACTCCAGCACATAGCGTCATACGTGGACTCCACTGGACATAGACCGAACTTAGCTTCCCCCAAAAGAATGTTTCATTAAACTGACTGAAGAGCATATGAATGTCGGGATTGGGGTCAATTAACTCCCAGCTAGAATCCACCACCGGTAAGCTGCCAGCCGCCATTCTCTGTTGACCACCTGATTGACGTACGTACTCTCTCTCCAAGCCTCTCCAGTCTATACCACACCACCCCTGAAAATACAAATTAACAAACGATTCATTAACTTTCCAGATTCTGAAAAATATAAATAACTTCAATTTTATATTTTACAAAAAACAAAACAAGTTATAATACCTTCCACACCCGACTACTACAATTAAACACCACAATTAATCTTTGCACTTGGTAGACAAATAAAAAAGAGTAGTTAACTATTTTCTAAAATTAAATCCCCACTAAACCTCAAACGGTCACAAAAGAATTCTTTTGTGCTACCGTTTGTCTGGTTCTGGTTGTTCTTTTCTGTTGATGTTCAGTCGACGAGAAACAAAACAGAGACAACTGACTTGCGCCACTTTCTTTTTTCCATATGATGATATTTGGGGCGAATCAACACATTGTAATGCATACATAAAAACAAGCCAGCTTTTCTTTACTTCTCTACAAACCAATGATTTTGTGCGAACCAAGATCACAAGGAATCCTTTACAAGCTGCCGTGCAAAGTGGTGGGAAAATTGAACTAATGTTTTGAACAGAATCCCTTTGATGGACTATTAAAATGAACTGTGACAGATTTGACAGAAGGGGCTGGTTTTAACCCAAGATAAGGTACTTTTTAAAAACAGTTGAGAATTAGTGTTTTATATTTTGATTACTTTATTTTGTTTTCATAAACGATTGATTTCTTGTGCACTTTGAATTTTGTAGGGAGCCAGGGGGAAATCTTTGATTGGAGAAGGAATATAACATGAATGTAATTGACTTTTTACAACGCGGCGCTTCAGTTCCTTTTGGTAGTGATAATGATGATGAAGTCGTTTCGAAGTCGGAGACTTCGGAGGATTCGATCGGAAAACTCTCAGCACTTGCACCAGTTGCACCTGACAATAGCGTGGGTGAAAAGGACCAAGGATCAAGATCTCAGGGAGCACCTCGTTTTCTGAAAACTGGAGGTGGAAGGAATTCTGTCAGCGTGTCAGTTCAATCCATCTCACAACCATTACAGGTTCTACCTGTTTCAAAACACACCTGTGAACTTTGTCGATCGAGTTTTGAAAGTCAATTTAACTTTTTCGAGCATTTGAAGTCTCATTATGAAATTGTTCCTTCCACCAGCGCCAGATCAACAGAAAATAAGAAGAAAAAGAAACGTTTGTTGCCTAAAAGTACAAATGCTGAGGTTTCAACGATTGATGGTATCCCTGGAAGTGGGGGGAGTGGTGATCGACCTAAATGTTTTGGAAAAAGCATTACAAAATTGAGCAATAATGTAAGTCAGTTTTATGTCGTTCTATTGATTAACCATAGTTCAATTTAGGAGAGTGAGAGTGACACTTACAACTTATGTTTGTTAACAGATATCAAACTCTGGATATTCTAAGAACGAATCAGCGGAATTAACGATAGAGCAGGAAAACGATATCACATCCCATTCCATATTTACCAAGCATGTAAGTAGATAATCGCATGTACTTCAATAAACTTAATTGGGTATATTGTTTTTTAAATATGTAATGTATTCATTTGTTTGTTTTTTAGAGAACCGGGGTCAAGCCGATCTTGCAGACAATTAAAGAACGACTTGCGTTGACGTGTCCCAACTGTGCAAAGGTTTTCAGGAAGGAGGATAATTTCCAATTACATGTTGACCGCTGTCAAAAATCATCAGAGTCCTCTCAACTTCCTATCCGAGAAGCGGATGGCACTTCTGTACAGATTAAGAAAGATTGTGACGATCTTTTCGTAAGTTTTTTCCCTGTAAAAATATAAATAAATCTGACTGATTATGTATGATTGTTGCGTTATAATATCAAAAAAATATTTGTTGTGTAAAATGTGTGCGCCTTAGACTTCGAACGAAAATTCTAATCAAGTCACGTCACACAAGCAACAAACCTATCACTGGTTACTCTTATTATTGAAACACAGGATGATGATTTTAATCCTTCCCATTTGGGCAATAATGATTACACATTGGAAGACGATGAAGAGGAGACGGATAGAATGTACCAACAGAGTAACATCTGTCCAAGTTGCGATGAGCATTGTGAAACGAAAGATAGTTTAGATAAGCATCTTGTAGACAAACATCCCGAACTAATTTCCACCAAAAAGAAAGCTGGAGAGCGAAATGCAGCCACCAAAAAATCCGACGTTTTAAAATGTACAGTTCAACAGTGTACTAAGACATTTAATCACAAAAACTCCTTAATTTATCATCTGCGTAGCCACACGGGGGAGCGCCCTTATAAATGTGATACTTGTGGCAAACGGTTTTTTGCAACATCTGCTTTGAAGGTATGTCAAGCCAAGTTATCTTTCTAATAATTTTAATTTCTGGCTACCTTAAATTTTAACTTACATAAAAAGCACTATACTTATACATTTTACTTTTGTCAATTGGACAGGTTCACGAACGCTTGCATTCTGGAGTTCGGCCGTACCCCTGTGAATTGTGTGGAAAAGAGTTTCGACAATGGGGTGATCTGAAGTATCACAAGATTTCAATTCATTCTGGGGAAAAATCATATCAGTGTGAATTTTGTGGTAAAGACTTTGCTCGAAAATATAGTTTAACTGTGCACCGTCGAATACACACAGGTGAAAGGGATTACAAATGTGAGTTTTGTACAAAATGTTTTCGTGCTGCCAGTTATCTTCAAAACCATCGTCGTATCCACACGGGTGAAAGACCGCACAAGTGTCCTACATGTGGAAAGGCTTTCCGTGTATTCTCCGACATGAAGAGGCACATGTCATCTCATAGCCGAGATTCCAAAACCCGTAATGGCTCAATAGCAGCTACCATAACGGTGCAAACCGTTCCAGTCCAGTCTTATGATAATGGAGCTGGACCTACTGACACTAAAATTTTCCCTGTGATATCATCCTCATCTTCTTCACCACATCCTAAAATTGTTCGAGTCAATGATAACATATTAGTTCAGCACCAGCCAAACATTCCTATCGCAACGTCTGTGTCCACAAATTCTTGCGTACGGTGGAATTTTAACTTTTAACTATTGTAAAAATTATAAATGAATCTTAAACTTAATAGTAACTTTATTATATGGAATAGGCACTACCACCCTTGGATGACCACACAAATTCATCAAACTTAGGGATAAAGCCTACCGAAGAAGTATCCCTGTCCTGCCATGTATCTAATCAGTCAGTTCAAAGCCAAATGATTGGAAACGAAGGTGCATTGCTTCCGGCGACCGCATACAACGTAACACTTTCAGATGGGCCAAGTGTTTACTCTACATCCGACATATTAACGACGACGATGGTCTCCGAAGGAATGACCATTTATCAGGATACGGGGCAGAATTTGGAGGTTTTAGCAGAACAAGTGACGCGAACGAATACAGTGGTTCTTGTTCCCTTGACCCATACATTTATTCAGGATTAATAAGAAATTGCTGGGATTTTGAGTGTCAGTGGAAGGAAGGATCGACATGAGGAAGGATTGCTGTCATTAAACTGTGATATTTGCCTGCCTAAAAATGTGAGTGGAAGAGCAAGAAGACCAGAACCAGAAAGAAGCCTTTTAGAATAAAGAAAAATGTGATAAATGAGACAGAGTTTGGGGCTCTCAGAATAGACTGGAAACTTGGAAAGAACAAAATTAGGAACCCTGTCGTATGTAATTTTAAAGTGAAGTAAGGTAGATGAATCGTCGTATGAATTTGAAAGCATTTGAATTTCAAGTCTGTGGAAATATTTGGTGATTATTCAATTTTCCGTTATTATCTTAAGTAGAACCATGTTGAAATAATGTTGGAGTTAAATATTTCTTTCCATACTACGATCTACAAACCTAGTAGATAACTCGTCAAGCTTAACAAAATGTGACAAAGAATACAATTTTAATGAGTAGCCCTTTTTAGGCTTTTTACTATGTATTTTCCCCTTCAACTGATTACCATCATAAAACGACGTCGATAATTTTGCTGTTACCAAATAATATTTTTTAGCAAAAGCATCTGTCACATACTATCACTGACACTTGTCTATTTGACACTACGTGAATTTCTCCATTTATAGCGTCTTTCCTCAAAGTGTGCAAGTACATGAATTATTTTTGAAAGATGCCAGATATTAAATATTAACTGAGCATCAGTAATTCTAATTCTCTTTTGATGCTTCTGTTGTTAATCAATGTTCACAATATTAAAATCATGTCTTGGTCACCGGCTCGGGGTTTTTGAAAAATATACCGACTTGTAGTATGTTTCACTTAAAAAATTGTACATCAGAAATTGTAATGAATGTTACTAATTTATTAGTGCTGTCGGGTGTGATTTCGTTAAATTGTATTTTAAATCTAATCTAAAATGAACCTACATGGTTTTATGCGTTTAGTTCCTATCATTTATGTTCTATGATTGTTATATGTAAAAAAGTAGTGAGTTTTAAAAGCGAAATGTTCGAAAAGAAATAAAGAAGATATATTTTTGAAAAAAATCTTTGATCAATGATCAATGCAAAAATTAAATTGAACATGTATACGAAAATACTTTACATAATAGTCATGGAATGATGAATAATATTCCATAATATTATAGGAATTTGGTCGATTTGGCAACACGAAATGGGCTGGTTATTTACTGATTTGAAAATGGCAATAAAATTGTTGGCAAGGAGCCTTAAGTGATTTTTTAACATTTCATCTTGATAGAAAGCTAATTGAATTTCAGAAAACGCATCTCATATTAAACGATCACGTCATACACATGGTCTTCATTCTTCAAGAGTAGTAAAACATAAAACATTACTGGAAACGTCTTACCTTATCATATTCGAAATAACACAAGGTTCCTTTCAGTTTTCACAATCCACGTTCTTTATCTTCTAATATATATTAACTGCTAATATCGCATTCAGCCAATAAATCATTCTTTCACGCAATTATAATTAAATCACCTTTGAATTCGATTTTTTGACTCCAGTACTATGATGTATGTATGAGAAGGTTAAGAGAAGTGCAAGTGCAAAGAAAATGATCTAACAATACACTCTGGTTGAAATACAAGGGTCCCTTATGAGTTTTGGTTTTTGTCAAATATCGGCCATATTGTGAACTTTAATGATATGATCCCTGAACAAAAGTTGCTCCATTAAAAGTGCTTAACAAGATAAAACCGTTGATTTTAAAATTGAGTGGCGATTGGGAGGAGCCCATCAGTTATGAAATACCTTAAATGCAATGTTATATAAAAATAATTTTAAAATAATAATGACATCAATTTGTTTGACAATCTGTTAATATTTATCTATTGCTGATATAAATTATTTTGATGTATACTATAAAAACGTTTTACATGGGATACAATGTTACAATCATGAATAAACGGCTGGAATAATTACGATTTCACGGGTTCTAATCAGAAACAATTGAGTATGAGTACATGGAAACTGGAAACAATAATTATGAAGTATCAGTTTTGCCTTTGGAGTTACTGTGCAAGAAAGTACTGTGTCAGTGTCACCATGATGGGCAATATTTTTAATTTTTCTTTCTGTTGCTTTTGAAAACGCATATATGCAAGTAGAATATGCTAATACAGAAAAGTTTCATGAATGCATACAGTTTTTTATGAACAGCTTTCTACAACTTTAAAACAAGTGAAATAATCTTGAATTTATATTTATTTCCTTCGAATGCGATCTGCAAATTAACCTTCGTGA
Source organism: Entomobrya multifasciata (assembly GCA_034693345.1). NCBI lineage: Eukaryota > Metazoa > Arthropoda > Collembola > Entomobryomorpha > Entomobryidae > Entomobrya > Entomobrya multifasciata. The sequence goes on along the minus strand of JAQFXM010000089.1, from coordinate 6,382 downwards.
ATGAAATACTGCAGACAAAAACCAGCACTTTACTGAGAAAACAAACGCATGAAAACGAAGCTTGATCTTATGATTCTAAAGTGTTCCCTGTGAATTTACCGTCCTCATCATAACCGTCTACTGAAATATTTCAAATTTCAAATATATTTTAATTATACACTAAAGACGATTTTTTTTGAGCCATTTTTTTAAATAAATATTTTGAATGAACATCAACTAATTATAAATTTAATAAGAAGTGCTTTAGTACTTCTTATTGAAAAGGCATTTCATGTCTGTCTGTTAATCTGTGAACGCTCTAGTTCAAAAACGCTTTGACCTATTGACTTCAAATTTGGTACGCAGGTACCTGAGGGTAAAAGTAAGAACCCTATTAATTTTCAGCCATATCGGTTAAATGCTACAAAGTAACAGACAATTAACGGTTACTTGCTTTATAAATGGGTGGCAAAAAATATTGATTTTTTAACTCCTAAACTTCAAAAATCAGAAAAAAAAGAATACTTGAAGCACTTCTTTCTTTTTTACTTAAAGTACTAGTTTTACTTTGAATTGGCTCTACCAACACCCCTTCCTACATAAATACATAAATATATCAATTTTCAAGACAAAGCCTACCAAAGAAGATTTCTATGTACGTTTCACCTTCGTGAATCGTTTTAGTAGGATCTGATTTTAGTATTATATATATACAGTGCAATTGACATCTTTTGGACTTCCTGGTGCTAATGTTGACAGTATTAAAAAATATAGTGGATTTTATCCGGCATTGGTTAGAATAAAATTACATCGACTTGGAAGTGACAGCTTATATTATTACGTAATTATACACAATCTGGGTTATCGATGGCATCAAGTGTCGACCTGTCATGTTTTTATTTAAGCTTTATTTTAACTTACTTTGTCTTCGAACATAAACTTATTGTCTTTTCATTATTTGCTATGCTATGACTATTCAGCCAATAAAAGTTAAACAAGTAGCACCGCACCGAAAGGAAGGTAACTACATTGTCCTTTTTTCTGAGAACGTCAAACGTGGCAGTTTGCGATGGGACCAGGTTGCAGTCGTTTTCAGGTTGTCAATTCCATCAACTATATAAATATTTAATTGTTTAAAAAGATTTCACGTTCAATGCAGTCACATGCATAGCTTACGTCTGCTAGTGTATTTTTGAGAAAATCTAAATTGTTTTTTTTTTCAAATGTATATCCATTCCCATTCCATTATTCCATAAAATGCAATGTAAAATGACCTACCATACGCAAAGGTGAAAAAACCTTGACCTTGCTTGACAAGTGCTGGACCTGGAGTTTAGAATACCTGTACGCGAAATGGCTAAATTCATAGCAAGCTTGCAGGGGCAGTGATTGTAGAACAAAAAAGGAAAGAAAAATGTTACCTACATAAGTCAAATGCTACTCTTACCGTTAAAGTTTCCAAAAACCAACGGGTCTTCAACTAGCCTGTAATTCTTAGAAATTTAAAAAAGATGCTATTGTGCGATGGCAAGTATGCCATGCCATGATTTATTTTTATTTGAGTAATATTTATCATACAGGTAAATACACTGGCAGAATATTTCTTTAAAATATCTATATTTTTAAATATATGGAAATTAATTATTAGTCGATTTCGAAAAGGAAAATTAATAGCTTTAAATTATGTGACGAGTCTACTGATTTATTTTCAATTCATTCATTTTCTTCTTCTTTTTAACATTTGAGGCTCTTAATTACAAATCATTCTTGCATTGTTCATAGAGGAAGACAATGGTCATAAATGACCCAGGAACTCAGATCCCTCCCTCATCTCCATTTATATCTTCGTTTGAGGATATATTAGGGATTACGTCGTATGGACGCAATTCCTACACCGAAAGACTACGATATACGTTAATCTTTCCGGCAGCCGTAAAAAATTAATATTTTTTTGTGTTGATTCTGTGTGATAAATATTTTTAATCGAGTTTACTAAATCAAATGTTTTTAAATGCACAGGTTTTAACTGGAGCGATCATGGCCGAATTATTGGTCATGATTTTTCCACTGGCACATAAGTGCGCCCCATTTCAGCCACTTGTTGATCTGGAGCAGAAGTACGAAAATTCCTCTGTTTGGCAAAAGACTAATGTACTTGGTGGTGCACCAAAAAGCTACAACAATTATTCCACAAATAGTACAAATTGTAACCTTCACCTTCCTAGCGCCATAAACGCAGAAGATGATAGAAACGTTCTCATTTGTCCTGCCGGCTTTGAATGGGATTCCTCTGCCATTTTCACTGGATCTTTGGTAAGGAAGCTAGAATGGGTTTGTAAAAAGGACAATTTTCATACATCTGCAATCTTTGTCGTTCTACATGGATTCATATTTGGTGGAATGGTTGCTGGAGCAATCGCTGATGGGTGAATTTCAAAAGTTTTTAAATGAATATGTTTAAATGTTTTGTAACTTCAATGATAAGAAACGTTTCATGATTTGATCTTATACACTTTGATAGCACTGGAAGGATTAAAACTTTGGCTGTTGCTTGTCTACTGAATGCAATCCTCCGAATTTTTATAGTGTGGTCAACATTTATTTTTAGCGAAATATTTTTTTGGGTAGTACTGTTTTGGTACAGTTGCACACTTTCCCCCATTGTTATACTTCCTCTTGTAACAACTACCGAAAACTTTAGTAGCGGTACTACAAAAAATACAAATAATTACAACAATTAAATTAAAATATTATTCAACAAAAGAGTTTTCTCTTTTCAGATGAACGTGCAAGAATTTTTCCGACTGGTACTGCGCTATACCCGTTGGGCTTCTCGATAACATTGTTTTTGTACAGCGCAAGTTCGCTGTGGTATTATGTATTTGTAGGATTATTTACAATCCTTTTTTCCCTTCCGATTTTTGCGTATTGGAGCACAATATATGAGGAATCTTTAAGATGGCTGTATTTCAATCAAAAGTTTGAAAAGTGTGCTAGGATACTGCGATATGTGGCAGTATCTAATGATGTAACATACTTCTCAAGGGACTACTACAGAACATCCTTGAGAAGACTTTGGGAGGAAAGGGGCCCTCGAAGTGTGCGAATTTCGGAAATATCGTTTCCTAAGATCATATACTATAGATCAATTCTTGCTGTTTTTCCGTGGTAAATGAAGTACAAATTGTGAATTAATACTGAATTAATGACATAAACAGATAAATTATTTTTTGTGGATTTTGAACAGGATTTTCAACTCTATAATGATTGTTTTATCTATCATCTATGTGCCAATTTTCCAAAATATTCATTTAATGGCTATTGAATCCTTGCTATTCATGAGTTTCTGCGCTCTTGCGATTGTTCCAGTTACGAAGCTTGTCAGATCCAAATGCGTTGGTCGTCGCTGTACCCAAGTTATCCTTTACACGCTCTCTCTAATTTTTTATCTCCTGTTGTATAAATACCAAGAATCAACGGGCGTCGTAGGACTACTCATAGTCTTGAATTGGTAATTAAATATAAAATTTGACGCTTCTATACTTTGAACATGTAATCAAAGAACTTGATGTATTTTTAATTTTGATAGGGTTTTCTTAGTGATGAGTAGCTCAATATCTTTTATGATGGCTGTGGAATTGATGCCAACTGTTACCAGGGCGATGCATATTGGCTGTTTAATGAGCATATCAGCTATATTTGGTTTCGCAACTTACGTTTTTAATGAACTGATGGTAATTTAAGATTTGAGGACTAGTGGCTTATCAGAGGGATTTGAGCGTTTATTTTAATTCTTAAACTTCTTGTTTCCCAGGTTCATAATAACTTTGTGCCTGGACACGTGTTTATGTTTTCTGCTGCTATGTGTTTTATTGCTATGGTAGTAGTATCATTAACCATAGAAACTGGAGACACTAATCTTCCAGACACATACACTGATTTACCTAGGTTACTCCAGACCAATTTGGAGCAGAGAGAAGTATAATTCTATGGAAGAAAACTGGGTACATAAATAGTTTAAGCTTATTATTCATACTAGTATTTCCCCATGATTCGTTCATAGACGATATAAAAAAAAGTTCCATAACTATTATTTATTTGAATTTACACGAATAAAATGAAACCTCAGTGTATCAACCACTGTAAAATTACTACTCAGTGCTCACTATCTAATCATTTCATGCTGTATTTCATGACCTCGCGTTATGCATGTTGATGTGGATGAAATGTGGGAAAACATAATAAGTATAACATAAACGTAGACATATATATTACAAACTATTTTGTAAACGTCGATAGATATTTATTCATTCATATTGTCGCTCATCCTACAATAGGATCTACTCATGCTATTTTTTAGGTCAGTACAAAAAAGTACAATAACTAAACTTCCTTTCTACTCTTCTTGAGCCTCAGCCTCTGCTCGTTGTTTCGCCCGAAGCTGAAGTCCATACGTTCCATCTGCTTCAGGATATTTATCAGTTAGATGACTCCTATATCCCTCGTACTCCCGCAAAAGAAAACGTTTAAGCTGGTAAAAAATTAAAATTATGAGAAATTAGACATATGACTAAAAAGAAAAACCTTTGACACCACATGCACATCATCACAAGTGAATCCTAATTTGTAGCTAAACGTAGCAATGTCTCGAAAGAATATTTTAATTACCTGTGGATGGTTCCTTCGCCACTCAGTTTTCATTAAATGATTTTCCCAAGATGGCAACTTCGTAAAAAATGGCTGGTATGGCTTTTTTCTGTATGGAATACGATCTCCAAAGCAAACCTATAAATAATTTAAATGGTTTTTATAAGCGTATGAAAATTCCATATAAAAATGTGTGAAAATATTTTGGATCTTACATGGGAAAAGTCGAGTGTCTCATCATGTTTGATTTCAGATTCCGTGCGACAATGCGATGGCTCTGCGACCACTACAGGAAACTCGTCTTCCAGGTCTGCCCCTTGTTCCACAAGGTATAACCCTTTCTCTTCAGACAATTGACCATGACTCTTTTGTCGGATGAGACCAAGCATGAATGCCTTGATAATGTGTTGTAGGTTAGTAGAACCCTGAACTTTAGCATACAAGTCCTTTATTCCAATAAGCTGACACATCGCCTTAATTGCTCGGTGACACACAAGCCCAAATCCTTCTGGTTTCTTGAACACATAAATCTTAGTGGAGCCAAATTGGGTGTAAAAATCATGTAAAACTGAAATGAAAGAAATCACGAATACATAAATAATCATACAAAATTCTATAAACCATGGTATGTGTCAATCTTTATTACAATATATACAACTAACCTGTATGATTATTATATCTTTCAATGTACAACAATTTCTGACCAGCTCGATTTCTGGCTCGTTTCAAAGCACCTCTTCCATCAGGACTTTTTGCCAATGCAAATCCCGCCAATCCCTGTCCATTACCTGTGAAGGCCACCACACTAAATCTTCGCACTCTTCCATAGTTGGCATCCATATTAGCTACAGTCTTCATTTCCAGTACTTTTGTGTCAAATCCTTCAAAGTGATCTTCCCCAATTGGATCTGGGGGACCGATACTTCTGCCATGCATTTTCGTTCCAGACCATCCTCTTTCAAGTGGGCTCAAAAGAAGAGGTCGAAATTGACCCATAGTATCACGCATTTTCACGAGCTTCGCTTCACGGTCAGGATCAGGGGGAAGCTGTCGACGTTCCAACAGCTCCTTTCCTTGTACAATTGGTGCGTTCAAACCAGGCCATACCATATTAGCTTTGCCAATACCAATTACTTGACCTCTGTTCAAGTCCTTAGCCGTTTTCTTCCCAACACCTTTACCACGACCTCGTTTCTTTCCTGCATTGCTAACACTTGTCACACCCTTCCACAACTGTTCAGCTGAATGCTTCACAAAGAAACTTGTACTGTAATCTTCTTTGGGGACCACCGTTAAAGGTGCTGATGTTTCTACAAATGAGCGTATCCGGTCTTTTTGTTGATGCACTGATACTTGAGGAGCAGCCAGGCAATGAAGGCCTCTTGTTGAAACAATGGTTCCCAAATTACATACTGTCTTCTCCGTCACTGCACATGGGAATATAGGAAAACAAATTATCAAATATTAACAATCTTATAACATTTCCTTTCTACTTAAATTGCTTAGCTATTTAAAAAATAAACACATATCTCCACCAGTAAGATATAATATAGTACTTACCTGTTAGCAATAACAGCTTGTGAGTAAGACATCCTATTTTTAAAGACGACACTATACTCATTTTTCTAAATAGCTTGCCTTCACACACCGGCGAATCAAATCAAACAAACGTTTCGGTTTCGACCCTCCTACAGTAAAACCGGTACGATAAACGATACCCTCCTACTCACCACATTAATTGCGCATTTAATGAACT